>JAODAL010055300.1:0-24060 GCA_025379985.1 Phyllomedusa bahiana
GATGGGGTGGGTTGAGAGGCGGGCCCGGGTTCACCTGTCACGATGGGGGGGGCCAAAGGGGCTTTCCCCCCCAGGAGCCCGTGGTCTGAGAGGTCGGGCCGTGCTATCACCCTGTCACTGATGGGGGCGGCGCAGGGCTTCCCCCGGAAGGAGCCTGAGTTAGGGTCGGCCCCGCTATCACCCTGCATGTTTGGGGGGGCGAGGAGTTCCCCCCCCGGGGAGCCTGTAGGGGTTAGGGGTCGGGCCTTGCTATTTTCCCCCTCATGATGGGGCGGCGCGGGGTTCCCCCCCGGAGGAGCCCCGTAGGGGTTTGGGGGTCGGCCCCCGGACACCCTGTCACTGATGGGGGCGGCGCAGGAGCTTCCCCGGGGGAGCCTGTAGGTCTGAGGGCGGGCCGGAATTTCCCCTTTTACTGAGGGGGGGGGCCCGGAGCTTCCCCCCCCAGGGGCCCCGTAGGTTAGAGGGCGCCCTGCTAATTTACCCTTTTACTGTGGGAGGGCGGGCTTCCCCCCCGGGGGAGCCTGTAGGTTTAGAGGTGGCCTGCTATCACCCCGTCACGATGGGGGGGGGCGCGGGACTTCCCCCCGGGGGAGCCTGTAGGGCTGGAGGGCCCCGGCTATCACCCTTCACTGATGGGGGGGCCGGAGCTTCCCCCCGGAGGGGCCTGGGCTGAGAGGTGCCCGGTATCCCCGTCACGATGGGGGCGGGCAGGGGCTTCCCCCCCAGGGGCCGTGGTCTAGAGGCCCCGGCTTTCACCCCTTACTGAGGGGGGGTAGGAGCTTCCCCCCCCGGGGAGCCTGTAGGTCTATTATTGGCCGTGCTATCCCCCTTTTTCACTATGGGGGGGGGGGCTTCCCCCCCGGGGGGTGCCTGTAGGTTGGAGGTCGGCCGGCTACACCCGTCACTGATGGGGGGGCGGAGCTTCCCCCGGAGGAGCCTGTAGGTCTGAGAGGTCGGCCGTGCTATCACCCTGTCACTGATGGGGGGGAGGACTTTCCCCCCGGGGGAGCCTGTAGGTCGAGAGGCGGGGGCCCTGTTTCACCCTTCATGTGGGGGCGGGCGGAGCTTCCCCCCGGAGGGCCTGTAGGGTTCGAGATGGCCCCCCCGGGGTACACCCCGTCACGATGGGGGGGGGCAGGAGTTCCCCCCGGAGGGCCCGTAGGTTGAAGGTCGGGGCCGCGCTACACCCCCGTAACTATGGGGGGGGGCGGGGCTTCCCCCCCCAGGGGCCGTAGGTCTGAGGTTTTTCCGTGCTATCCCTGTTTTGATGGGGGCGGGCAGGTTTCCCCCGGAGGAGCCGTAGGTTTGAGAGGTCGGCCCGGGATCACCCCCTGTCCTGATGGGGGCGGCGCAGGAGCTTCCCCCGGAAGGAGCCTTAGGTCTGAGGTATTGGCCGGGGTATCACCCGTACTGATGGGGGGGGGCGGCGGTTCCCCCGGGGGGTTTTAGGGCTGAGGTTTTGGGCCCTGCTACACCCCGGGGGGCCGGGCTTCCCCCCCGGGGGAGCCTGAGGTTGAGAGGTCGGCCCGTTCACCCTTCATGTGGGGGCGGCGAGACTTCCCCCAGAGCCTGAAAAATCTGAGAGGTCGGCCGGGGGCCTATCACCCCTGCATGTGGGGGCGGCCGGACTTCCCCCCCGGGGGCCTGAGGTCTGAGAGGTGGCCGGCTACCCCTGTCCTGATGGGGGCGGGCAGGAGTTCCCCCCGGGGGAGCCTGTGGTCTGAGAGGTCGGGGGCTTCACCCTGCATGTTTGGGGGGGGGCGCAAGCTTCCCCCCCGGGGGGGCCTGAGGTCTGAGAGGTCGGCCGTCTATCACCCTGTCACTGTTGGGGGGGGGCGCAGGAGCTTCCCCGGAGGGGAAACCTGTAGGTCTGAGAGGTCGGCGGCCTATCACCCCCGTCCTTTTGGGGGGGGGCAGGGAGTTCCCCCCCAGGGCGAGGTCTGAGATATTGGCTGCATCACCCTGTCACTGATGGGGGCGGGCAGGGGGCTTCCCCCGGAGGAGCCCGTAGGTCTGAGGTCGGCCGTGCTTCACCCCTGTCACTGATGGGGGGGGCGGGCTTCCCCCGGAGGTCTGTGGTCTGAGGGGTCGGCCCCTGTACACCCTGTCAAGAGGGGGGGGCAGGGTCCCCCCGGAGGGGCCGTAGGTCGAGAGGTCGGACCTGCATCACCCTGTCCCCTGATGGGGGCGGCGCAGGAGCTTCCCCCCGGAGGAGCCTGAGGCTGAGAGGTGGGCCGCGAAAAAACCCCCCATGTGGGGGCGGGAGAGCTTCCCCCCGGGGAGCCGAGGTCGAGAGGTCGGCCGTGCTATCACCCTGTACGATGGGGGGCGGGCAGGAGTTCCCCCCCGGGGAGCCTGTAGGGCTGGAGGTCGGCCCCCTTTTACCCCTGTCACTGATGGGGGCGGTGCAGGGGGCTTCCCCCCGGAGGAGCCCTGTAGGTTTAGAGGGGGCCGGCTATTTACCCTTCCTGATGGGAGCGGGGGGGGGCCCTTTCCCCCCGGGGGAGGCCTGTAGGTTTAAGGTCGGCCCTATCCCCTGTCATGATGGGGGGCGGTGCGGGGCTTTTCCCCCGAGGAGCCTGTGGTCGGGGTTTTGGCCTCTATCCCGTCACGATGGGGGCGGCAGGAGCTCCCCCGGAGGGGCCCTGTAGGTCTGAAGGTCGGCCGTGCTATCACCCCCCACTGATGGGGGGGCGCGGAGCTTTCCCCCCAGGAGCCTGTGGGCTGAGAGGTCGGCCGGGTATCACCCCTTCACTGTGGGGGGGGGCACAGGACTCCCCCCGGGGGAGCCTGTGGCTGGTTTTGGCCGGCTATCACCCCCTCATGTGGGGGCGGGAGGTTCCCCCCGGGGAGCCGTAGGTCTGAAGGTCGGCCGTGCAACACCCGTATATGGGGGCGGGGGCAAAGGGGCCCTTCCCCCGAGGGTGAGGCTGGGGGTCGGCCGGCTATCACCCTGTCACTGAGGGGGGGGGGCGCAAAGGAGCTTCCCCCCGGAGGAGCTTAGGTCTGGGGTCGGGGGGCTACACCCTGTCAAGATGGGGGCGGGCGGACTTCCCCCCGGGGGGAGCCTGTAGGTCTGAGGGCGGGCCGTGCTATCACCCTGTCACTGTGGGGGCGGGGCAGGGCTTCCCCCCGGAGGAGCCTGTAGGTTGAGATATTGGCCGGCTTCACCCGTCACTGAGGTTGCGGGCAGGAGCTTCCGGGAGGGCCCTTTGGTCTGAGAGGTCGGCCCCGCTATCACCGCACTGTGGGGGAACGGGGGCTGCTTCCCCCCGGAGGAGTGCAGGTCTGGGGGTCGGCCGGCTATCACCCTGTCACTTTGGGGGCGGGGCAGGAGCTTCCCCGGGGGGGCCTGATTGAGAGTCGGCCCTGCTTCACCCCGTCCTGTTTGGGGGGGGCAGGGCTCCCCCCGGAGGGCCTGAGGTCTGAGAGTCGGGGGGCTTACCCTGTCACTTTATGGGGGGCGGCGCAGGAGCTTCCCCCCGGGGAGCCTATAGGTTGAGAGTCGGCCGTGCTTCACCCTGTCATATGGGGGCGGGCAGGAGCTTTCCCCGGAGGAGTCTGTGGTCTAGAGGTCGGCCCGGCTAACCCCCGTCATGATGGGGCGCCAGGGCTTCCCCCCGGGGGGACCTGTAGGGCAGGAGGTCGGCCGGCTATCACCCGTCACGTGGGGCGGTGCAGGGCTTCCCCCCGGAGGAGCCCGTAGGCTGAGAGGTCGTCGCGCTATCCCTGCACGAGGGGGCGGTGCGGAGCTTTCCCCCCCGAGGAGGCTTAGTTGGGAAAGGGCGGCCCCCTATCACCCTGTCACGAAGGGGGGGGGGCGCAGGGCTTCCCCCCGGGGAGCCTGTGGTCTGAGAGGTTCCGGGGCTATCACCCTGTCACTGATGGGGGCGGCGGACTTCCCCCCGGGGACCTGTAGGTCTGAGAGGTCGGGGCCCTGCTATCCCCGTCATGATGGGGGCACGCGGAGCTTCCCCCCGGAGGGCCTGTAGGCGAGAGGTCGGCCCGCGCTATCACCCTTCATGATGGGGCGGCGGGGTGCTTCCCCCCCGGGGGAGCCTGAGGTCTGAGAGGTCGGCCGTGCTATCACCCTGTCACTGATGGGGGGGGGCGCGGGGCTTCCCCCGGAGGAGCCTGTAGGTCTGAGAGGGTCGGCCGTGCTATACCTGTCACACTGATGGGGGCGGCGCAGGAGCTTCCCCGGGGAGCCTGTAGGTCTGTATATTGGGACATGCTATAAACCCTGTCACTGATGGGGGCGGGGGCAGGAGCTTCCCCCCCGGAGGAGCCTGTAGTCTGAGATGTCGGCGTTGCTACCCACCCTGTCACTGATGGGGGCGGCACAGGAGCTTCCCCCCGGAGGAGCCTGTAGTCTGAGAGGTCGGGCCGCGCACCCACCCTGTCATTACGGAGGGGGCGGTGCAGGAGCTTCCCCCGGAGGAGCCTGTAGGTCTGAGAGGTCGGCCGCTATCACCCTGTCACTGTTTGGGGGCGGCCAGGAGTTCCCCCGGAGGAGCCTGTAGGTCTGAGAGGTCGGCCGCGCTATCACCCTGTCACTGATGGGGGCGGCGCAGGAGCTTCCCCCCGGAGGAGCCTGTAGGTCTGAGAGGTCGGCCGTGCTATCACCCTGTCACTGATGGGGGCGGCGCAGGAGCTTCCCCGGAGGAGCCTGTAGGTCTGAGAGGTCGGCCGTGCTATCACCCTGTCACTGATGGGGGCGGCGCAGGAGCTTCCCCCCGGAGGAGCCTGTAGGTCTGAGAGGTCGGCCGTGCTATCACCCTGTCACTGATGGGGGCGGTGCAGGAGCTTCCCCCCGGAGGAGCCTGTAGGTCTGAGAGGTCGGCCGTGCTATCACCCTGTCACTGATGGGAGCGGCGGCTGCTTCCCCCCGGAGGAGCCTGTAGGTCTGAGAGGTCGGCTATGCTATCACCCTGTCACTGATGGGGGCGGCGCAGGAGCTTCCCCGGAGGAGCCTGTAGGTCTGAGATATTGGCCGCACTATCACCCTGTCACTGATGGGGGCGGCGCAGGAGCTTCCCCCGGAGGAGCCTGTAGGTCTGAGAGGTCGGCCGCGCTATCACCCTGTCACTGATGGAGGGTCGGCGTTCCCCCGGAGGAGCCTGTGGGTTGAGATATTGGCCGCACTATCACCCTGTCACTGATGGGGGCGGCGCAGGAGCTTCCCCGGAGGAGCCTGTAGGTCTGAGATATTGGCCGCACTATCACCCTGTCACTGATGGGGGCGGCGCAGGAGCTTCCCCCCGGAGGAGCCTGTAGGTCTGAGAGATTGGCCGCACTATCACCCCGGGCGCACAGGAGCTTCCACCGCAGCTGCAGGAATCTATGGGATGGGGGCAGCGGATATTAGGATTTTAGAACCTGACTGAAAAGAAATGACAAAGTCCCCTCTAGTGAGGAGCAGGGCCCATAGCGGCGGCCGAGGGGACAGCCTTCTAGCAGATTCTATTTATAGGAGTTTCTTATGGTCAGTAAAGACCCCCACTAGGATCTTATAGGGGAACTCCCATCACATTGGTTTTAAACATCGAGGCAAAGATAAATCAAGACTATTACCAAATACATTGCTGTTCTGATTTTGCTTCCTTCCAGAGTTAAAGCAGTTCTTATCTCTTGCTTGTGTACACAAGCTTCCCTAGCTTTCACACCACCTCTCTCCCTGCTCTCATTGCTCCAACCATTGTGTTGTCACTCCCTCCCGGGTTTTTTTACCAAACAGCAAGGGCTTTTTTATCAAAGGGATTGCATGTCATGTAACAGAATTACTAAATGATTGCCAATCACTGCAATTAAAAACCCACGGGGCCCGAACAGGAAATGGGAACCTGAAGCTACAGAATCATCAACAGCCTGAACAGGAAGTGGGAGCTTGAAGCTATAGAACCACCCACAAATTATCTGGAACTGGGAGCCTGCAACTGCAGAAACATCCACAGACTGAACAGGAAGTGGAAGCCTGAAGCCATAGACTGCCCATAGCCTGAACAAGAAGTGGGAGCCTGAAGCTGTAGAACCAACTATAGACTGAACAAGACATGGAATCCTGAAGCTATAGAACCACCCACAACCTGAACAGGAAGTGGGAGCCTGAAGCAATAGACTGCCCATAGCCGGAACAGGAAGAAGAACCGAAGCGTAAAAGCCCCCTGTAGACGAAAAGGGAATGGGGAAACCTGAAGCCGTAAAAACACGGCTGAACGGAAGGGAACCGAAGTGTAGAACCATCCAAAGCCTGAAAAGGAAGTGGAAGCCTGAAACTGTAAACCCCCCACATCCTGAAAAAGAAGCGGGGAAACCTAAAACGTAGAACCACCCCCATCCCCCAACATGAAAAAGGGACCCGAAGCGTAAAACCAGAACAACCTGAACAGGAATTGATTGAACCTGTAAACCCCCACTCGAACGGAAGCAAAGTCTGAACCCGTAGAACAACCCCAAAACTGAACAGGAAGCAAAAAGCCCGAAGCATAGAAAACTCGTACAAAGCATGATGAGAAAGCCCCTTTAATCCCCATCAGAGGCTTCTACCTTAACCAGGAGCTGCAATATCCTAATGCCTCAATACCAGACCAGAAAACAATGACTTAACGGTGGAGGATGCTATAAGGGAGTGTTCCCCCGGGTCACCGGTCGGCTCGTACCCAGGTCACCGGTTGGCTCGTACCCAGGTCACCGGGGCGCCCCTAATTTGTATGACCCACTGGCTACAGAAAAGAGGGGGGTGCCTTTTTGGCTTCCCACCCCATTCATTTCTACAAGAGTTTCAGCTATAGGTGTGTAAGCATGCTCCGCTATATTCAGAACTCCCATAGAAATGAATGGGGAGAAAAGCCGTAAGCGCCGCCCACTCCGTCTGGTAACACGGTCAGCTCAACCTGTAACGTTGAGGGTACCTCATGGGAATACCCATTAAAAGGACTCAGGAGACCATAGGGCTGGATCGTCTCGCTTTCTAGCTCGGGCGCTACTTTGGGGTAAAAAAAGGTCAAATAAACCTCCTGTAGCAAATTATTAAATTTTAAAAAATTTTGCACTGCCCTATTTTTAAAAGGGAATGGGCCAGTCCTGGATAGCTGCACCTTAGCTGGGTCCATTGAACCCCTGTGGAGGAAGTTACATACCCCAAAATGGAGGCACTCTGGCCCAAACTCAGATTTATCCACTTAGGCAAGAAGATGATTTTCCCTCAACCTTATCCACACTTTCCTACCTAAGTGCAATAAACCTCCAGAAATGAGGACCAAGGCCCTCCACATAAATGTCTCCAAACCCAACCCCGATATTCATGATTTTAAAGAAATGGGGGCAGACCCGCCGGGGCCCTTACAAAGCCCAAAAAAAGGGGGGCCAAATTAATTTGGAAGGGGGGCCCGACACTTGGGGGGAAATGTAAGGCCGTCTTCCATACATTCCCTTTAAAAAGATTTACAAGACTTAAAAATATACTCCCCAGGGAAAAACGTTTAAAAAAGGTTTAAATCCCTTTTTAAAAAATGATCCAATAGCTCCGAGATCAGAGAATGCAAATCAGACGGGGAATCATCAGTATCACAGGAAATAACCACAATCCAAACAAAAAGCCCGACCCTAAAAATCCCCCGGGGTCTTTTTCCCCAGAAACCCTTTTCCCTTTAACCCCTGACTCCCCAAAACCCCAAAACCACCAACCCTTCACTGACCCCAAATGTATCCATAAAGATATCTATGATACAACTGGGGTCCTAAACCTCCCCTGAATCTTTTTCCCCAGATCTTTCCTTAAAAAACCCGACTCCCCAAAACCCCAAACACCACTAACCCTTCAAATGACCCGAAAAGTTTTCCAATTTTTGGATAGCCCCTAAGATATAACTGGTCCTAACTCTCCCTGAATCTTTCACTGGATCTTTCCTTAATACTGACCCCAACACCAGACTCCACCAACCCCTTTCACGACCCCCGAATGTATCCCTAAGGAAAACTCAAAAAAATAACCCGGTCCCAACATCCCCTTAAAACTCACAGATCCCTTTTCCCTTTTTTACTGACCCCCCAACACCAGACCCCCCCAAACCCCTTTACTGACCCTAATGAAACCATAAAAGGGAAAACGCAGAAACAACGACCCCAACTGACCGAATCTTTTCCCCAGAACTTCCTTAAAATCTGACTCCAACACCAGACTTTCCCCCAAAACCCCTCACTGACCCTGGGAAAAAATCCATAAAGATTCTCTAAATATAACCGGGCCCAAGGGGCCCCCAAAAAAAAATTTTTCCCAGATCTTTTATATTCCTTTAAAACTGAAAACCCCAAAAACAGACCCACCGATCCCCTTTAAATGCCCTGAAAATAAACCAAAAAGAATCCTTAAAGGGGTGAAACTGATCAAAATCTCCCCCGAATCTTCACTAATCTTTACTTAAAAAAATTTACCCCCAACACCAAGAAAACCCCCCCAACAATTTAAAAATCCCGAAATATATCCATAAAGAAAATCTCTGATACAACCCGATCCTAACTGTCCCCTTTAAAAAAATTTTTTAGATCTTTCCCTTAAAACTGACGCTAACCAAACCCAACCAAAAACCAACCCTTCACTGACCTTGAATATGTCCATGAACACATCCCCTAAGCTTTCAACTAATCATCGCGCCCCCGAATATTTTTCCCTAAATCTTTCCCTTAAAAACTAAACATAAAAACAGGGCACCCCCTGACCTTTTTTCCGATTGTTTACTGTCCCTGAAAAAAAATTCATAAAGACATTCATAAGCTACAACTGACCCCAGCTGTTCCTGAATCTTGCCCTAGATCTTTCCTAAACACTCACCCCCTACGTAGACACCACTGACTATTTACTGTACCTAAATTTACCCATAAAGATATCTCTAAGCTATAACTGATCTCAGCCATCCTTAAATCTTTCCCTAGATCTTTCCTTAACACTGACCCTATCACCAGACACCTCTCACTTCCTCTAAATAGATGCATAAAGATATGTCTAAGCTACAACTGAATTTTGCTGCCCCTAAACCTTTCACTAATTCTTTCCTTAACACTGACCACAACACCAGACACCACCAACCCATCACTGACCCTGAATATATCCATAAAGACATCCTTAAGCTACAACTGATCCTAACTCGCGCTGAATCTTACTCTAGATCTTTTCTTAACACTGACCCCTAACACCAGACACCACCAACCATTTACTCTCTCTGAATATATCCATAAAGATATCTCTAAGGTACAACTGAACCCTAAATAGTTGTCACTAAATATTTCCCTAGATCTTTCCTTAAAACTAACCCTATAACCAAACACCACCAATCCATTACTGACCCTGAATATATCCATGAAGACATCCTTTAGCTACAACTTATCCTAGCTGTCCATAAGTCTTTTACTAGACATCAGAAACCAAATAAGGTTTTTCCCTTTTGGAAAATTCCCATTTGATATCCAAAAACTTTAAGGTGACCCTGTCACAAACAAGAGGACTCCAAGACCCAGAGACAACCAAGACTGAACAAAAACACTAAAAACTCTGACAAATATAGGAGGTTCAGAAATCAACAACTTACTAGAAAATTTTCCCAGGCAAGACTAGACACAAAAAAATACACAAAAATGCTAGAAGATACTAGACACAAACTTTCTGGACAAACAATATACTCTGCACCTTGCTGCCAGAACCAGTGAACTCTATAGAGAAGATATCAATCAGCTAACGAGCCCTGGGTGCGCAGCATTGTCAGCTGATTTGCCTCATATGTGGGTCATGAGCTAGGACAACGAAAAGGCCGGAGGATTCAGTAGATTCATTATTGTTTGTAATACCCTTCCTGACCAAATGGAGCGCTGTTATTGGAGCTACACAGAACATACAGTTTCAGATAGAAGTAGAAAGGGGCAGCATGCACAGTGGGTGGGGATATCCAGGTAGGATTAATCTGAGATACAATGTTTAATATATTAGGCTTGTTTATTACATACCGCGATCCAAACAATGATTATACCCTTGATGCGGTCCTGGAGCCACCCCACCACCTGAAGTGAAAGAGAAAGTCACATCTGGTTAAGGATTCTCAAGCCCTTATATCCCAAAAACATTGCCCAAACTGAATGTGCAGAGAGCTGCACCTGCCACAGGGGACAAGGAGCACAGGGGTCTGGGAGCAGTGCATGTAGCAAATATACAGCGCCCCCTAGTGCTCAAACCAGAAGGAGCCGAAAACCACAAGCTATGAAGAAGATGAGTCCCAGGCTGTAAACAGGTCAATGGGGGACATGTTATTTGGCCAAGATCTGTATCCAGGTCGTCTACTTACTGGAATAAGCTGGGTCCTCTCAGGTGTCTTGGGAACTGAGGACAAGAAAGACAAAAGAGACAGAAGGTCAGACAAGAGACAACCAGTGTCCCCAACACAACCGCAACGTACAGTAAGTGCTGCATGGGTCCTGGCTCCAGAGCCTGCTATCAGGACAAAGCAGGTCCCCAATTCTAGACCCTTCATCTAGACCACACTGTCCTCCTCCATCAGACAGGAGGGCCGACAACCTCATCCTTGAGCTCTTATATTTCCCCCTCTTATAGCTGTGGACAGTTCTAAAGCTTCAGACTCCCACTCTGACTCCCGTTTAGGTTGTGGGTGGTTCTAGAGCTTCACTTTCTGTTTAGGGAGTGGGCAGTTCTACAGCTTCAGGCTCCCACTTCCTGTTCAGGCTGTGGGCAGTTCTACAGCTTTAGGCTCCCGCTTTCCTGTTCAGGCTGTGGGCAGTTCTACAGCTTCAGGCTCCCGCTTTCCTTTCAGGCTGTGGGCGGTTCTAACTCTTCAGACTCCCGCTTCCTGTTCAGGCTGTGGGCGGTTCTACAGCTTCAGGCTCACACTTCCTATTCATGCTGTGAGTGATTCTACAACTTCAGGCTCCCACTTCTTGTTCAGGCTGTGGGCAGTTCAACGGCTTCAGGCTCCCACTTCCTGTTTAGGCTGTGGGCAGTTCTACAGCTTCAGGCTCCCACTTTCTGTTTAGGGAGTGGGCAGTTCTACAGCTTCAGGCTCACACTTCCTATTCATGCTGTGGGTGATTCTACAGCTTCAGGCTCCCACTTCTTGTTCAGGCTGTGGGCAGTTCAACGGCTTCAGGCTCCCACTTCCTGTTCAGGCTGTGGGCAGTTCTACAGCTTCAGGCTCCCACTTCCTGTTCTGGCTGTGGGCAGTTCTACAGCTTCAGGCTCCCGCTTCCTGTTTAGGGAGTGGGCAGTTCTACAGCTTCAGACTCCCACTTCCTGTTCAGGCTGTGGGAAGTTCTACAGCTTCAGGCTCCCACTTCGTATTCATGCTGTGTGTGATTCTACAGCTTCAGGCTCCCACTTCCTCTTCAGGCTGTGGGTGTTTCTATAGCTTCAGGCTCCCACTTCCTGTTCAGGCTGTGGGTGTTTCTATAGCTTCAATTCCTGTTCAGGCTGTGGTCAGTTCTACAGCTTTAGGCTCCCGCTTCCTGTTCAGGGAGTGGGCGGTTCTACAGCTTCAGACTCCCGCTCCCTGTTCAGGCTGTGGGCAGTTCTACAACTTTAGGCTTCCACTTCTTGTTCAGGCTGCGGGCAGTTCTACAACTTTAGGCTCCACTTCTTGTTCAGGCTGTGGGCAGTTCTACAGCTTCAGGCTCCCACTTAATGTTCAGGCTGTGGGCAGGTTTATAACAGTGATTGACAAATCAACTCTGCTATTTCTAGCTGAGCCTGTTAGAGAGACTTTGGGGATTAAGGGTTTTTTAACAACAGGACAAAATTTAAAAATAGAAAAGTTTATAATTTTTAAAAGTACTAAAACAAAATGCAAACTCTACAAATTTGGTATCATCAGAATGTGGTGAGAATACCCCTTTAAGCTCTGCCCCCACCCATGAGGAGGAGATAGCACCCGGCACTGATGTTGGCTTCAGAGACGTGTGTCTGTCACTAACTTGGGTTAATATGATCTGACTTTGTGCTGTGATTTGCTGCTGCGAGAGGGGGGAGGGAGCCACCAACCTGCCCAGATTTTCTGCAGATTCCGATTCAAAACATCTTTGGAATTTTTATCGTCTTTGCTAAAAAGGAAGAGATCGGCGGCCATTTCCCCGATAAGAGGCTGATTGTGGAGAATCCTTCCCTTCTCCTCGGAGGAGCTGTCGTCCAGGTCATCGACCACCACGAATACATTCTCCTTCCCTGTAATAATAAGAGAAAGAGAAGAGAACAATCAGATCACAAGACAGCGTAGGACAGAAGGAAGATTCTGGAAGGATCTCAGAACAGAGATGGGCTTGAAGAAACTCTGATGGGGGAATCTCCCGCTCTCGCCCCTCCTATGGGGGAATCTCCCTCTCTGACCGATCCTATGGGTTAATCTCCTTCTCTCACCCCTTCTATGGGTTAATCTCCCGCTCTGACCCCTCCTATGGAGGAATCTCCCGCTCTCACCCCTCCTATAGGTCAATCTCCCGCTCTCGCCCCTCCTATGGAGGAATCTCCCGCTCTCACCCTCCTATGGAGGAATCTCCTGCTCTCACCCCTCCTATGGAGGAATCTCCCGCTCTCACCCCTCCTATGGAGGAATCTCCCGCTCTCACCCCTCCTATGGAGGAATCTCCCGCTCTCACCCCTCCTATGAGTGAATCTCCCGCTCTCGCCCCTCCTATGGAGGAATCTCCCGCTCTCCCCGCTCCCCTCGCCCCTCCTATGGTGGAATCTCCCGCTCTCACCCCTCCTATGGAGGAATCTCCCACTCTCGCTAGCCCTCCAAGAGATACAGTTGAGAGAGAGTTATCGGTCCTTTTCCACTACCGCTCCCGACAGGCGTTTGGTCACACACAGGAGGGGGGGGCTCTCCAAGCACCCTCCTCAAGATGTGGGTGGTGAAATGGCTCGCCTCGTCTTGTGACTCCGCCTATGGAGGAATCTCCCGCTCTGACCCCTCCTATGGAGGAATCTCCCGCGTTCCTCACCCCTCTTATGAGGAAATCGCCCTGTCTCTATGGCGGGGGGCTCGCCCCTCCTAGGGAGGGTGTGTATCGGGGGCGCGGAGTGCGTCCTTCCCCTCACTATGAGGAATCTCCCTCCTCTCGCCACTCATTTGAGGAATCCTCCCCTCTCACCCCTCAATTAGGTCAATTCTCCTGCTCTCACCCCTCCTATAGGTCAATCTCCCACTCTCACCCCTCCTATGGAGGATCTCCTACTCTCACCCCTCCTATAGGTCAATCTCCCGCTCTCACCCTCCTATGGAGGAATCTCCTGCTCTCACCCCTCCTATAGGTCAATCTCCCGCTCTGACCGCTCCTATGAGTGAATCTCCCGCTCTCGCCTCTCCTATGGGTCAATCTCCCGCTCCCACCCCTCCTATGGAGGAATCTCCTGCTCTCACCCCTACTATAGGTCAATCTCCCGCTCTCACCCTCCTAAGGAGGAATATCCTGCTCTCACCCCTCCTATAGGTCAATCTCCCGCTCTCACCCCTCCTATGGAGGAATCTCCAGCTCTCGACTCCCTCGCCCCTCCCTATTGAGGAATCTCCCGCTCCATCCCTACCCCTCCTTCCCGCCCCTCATATGGGAATCAGCCCCTCTTCCTACCCTCTCGCCCCTCCTATGTTAATCTCCCTGCTTCTCACCTCCTATGAGTGAATCTCCCGCTCTCACCCTCTTATGAGTGAATCTCCCGCTCTGACCCCCCTCCTAGGAGGAATCCTCCTGCTCAACGACCCCTCCTATGGAGGAATCTCCCGCTCTCACCCCTTCTATAGGTCAAACTCCCGCTCTCACCCGTCCTATGGAGGAATCTCCCGCTCTTGCCCCTCCTATGAGTAAATCACCCGCTCTCACCGCTCCTATGAGTGAAACTTCCGCTCTCGCCTCTCCTATGGGTCAATCTCCCGCTCCCACCCCTCCCTATGGAGGAAGTCTCCCGCTCTCCGGCCCCTCCTATGGGTCAATCTCCCTCCCGCTCTCACCCCTCCTAAGAGTGATTCTCCCTCACTCACCCTCACTATGGAGTGAATCAGCGCGATGCTCGAGCGCGCGTCCGTCCTATGGAGGAATCCCCTCTCTCAACCCCTCCGGATGGAGATTCTCCCTCTCGGTCGCCCCTCCTATGGAGGAATCTCTCCCGCTCGGCTCTCTCACCGCCTATGGAGAATCTCCCGCTCTCACCGACCCTCCTATGGTAATCTCCCGCAGTCATCACCCGTCCTATGGAGGAATCTCCCGCTCTCGCCCCTCCTATGGGGGAATCTCCCCCTCTTGCCCCTCCTATGGAGGAATCTCCCTCTCTTACCCCCTCACTATGAGAATCTTCCGCCTCTCGCCCCCTGCTCTATAGGTCAATCTCCCGCTCTCACTTCTCCTATGAGTCAATCTCCCGCTTTCACCCCTCATATGGAGGAATCTCCCACTCTCGCCCCTCCTATGAGTGAATCACCCGCTCTCACCCCTCCTAAGAGTAAATCTCCCAATCTTGCCCCTCCTATGGGGGACTCACCCGCTCTCGCCCCTTCTATGGGTTAATCTCCCGCTCTCACCCTCCTATGAGTGAATCTTCCACTCTCACCCTCTTATGAGTGAATCTCCCAGTCTGACCCCTCCTATGGAGGAATCTCCTGCTCTTCCTCCCTTCGCCCCTCCATATGAGCGAGTAGCGCGTCTCCTGCTCTCACCCCTCATATGGAGGAATCTCCAGCTCTGACCCCTCCGATGGAGGAATCTCCCGCTCTCACCCCTCCTATGGAGGAATCTCCAGCTCTCACCCCTCTTATGGGGTAATCTCCAACTCTCGCCCCTCCAATGGAGGAATCTCCAGCTCTCACCCCTCCTATGGAGGAATCTCTCTCTGACCCCTCCTATTGATCGTGAGCTCGCTCCCGTCTCGCACCCCCATCCTATGGGTGAATCTCCTGCTCTCGCCCCTCCTATGGAGGAATCTCCCGTTCTAACTCTCGAATGGAGGAATCTCCCGCTCTCACCCCTGCTATGGGTTAATCTCCCGCTCTCGCCCCTACTATGGAGGAATCTCCCGCTCTGACCCCTCCTATGGAGGAATCTCCCGCTCTCACCCTTCCTATGGAGGAATCTCCTGCTCTCACCACTCCTATGAGTGAATCTCCCGCTCGCACCCTCCTATGAGTTAATCTCCCGCTCTCGCCCCTCCTATGGAGGAATCTACCGCTCTCGCCTCTCTTATGGGGTAATCTCCAGCTCTCGCCCCTCCTATGGAGGAATCTCACTCTCTCT
The DNA here is from genome assembly GCA_025379985.1 of Phyllomedusa bahiana. Classification (NCBI taxonomy): domain Eukaryota; kingdom Metazoa; phylum Chordata; class Amphibia; order Anura; family Hylidae; genus Phyllomedusa; species Phyllomedusa bahiana. The sequence continues at coordinate 15,271 of JAODAL010055300.1, forward strand.
CTCACCCTCATATGGAGGAATCTCCAGCTCTCACCCCTCCTAGTAAGTCACGCGAGCTCCTGCTCTCACCTTCCCATGGAGGAATCTCCCCGTCATCACCACTCCTATGGAGGAATCTCCCGCTCTCACCCCTCCTATAGGTCAATCTCCTGCTCTCACCCTTCCCATGGAGGAATCTCCCACTCTCACCACTCCTATGGAGGATTCTCCCTATCTCACCCCTCCTATAGGTCAATCTCCCGCTCTCGCCCCTCCTATGGAGGAATCTCCCGCTCTCACCACTCCTATGGAGGAATATCCCGCTCTCACCACTCCTATGGAGAATCTCCCGCCCTCACACCCTCCTATGGAGGAAATCCCTGCTCTCACCCTCCTATGGAGGGAAATCTCCCGCTCTCACCCTCCTAGGGATGGAAATCTCCTGCTCTCACTCACTCACCCCCTCCTATAGGTTCAATCTCTACCGCTCTCACACCCCTCCTATGGTCTATCAACTCCCGCTCTCACCCCTCCTATGGAGGAATCTCCCGCTCTCACCTCTCCTATGGAGGAATCTCCCGCTCTCACCCACCTATGGAGGAATCTCCTGCTCTCACCCCTCCTATAGGTCAATCTCCCGCTCTCACCCCTCCTATGGAGGAATCACCCGCTCTTGCCCCTCCTATGAGTGGATCCGCGCCTACCTCACCACTCCTATGAGTCTGAATCTCCGCTGCGAGCGAGCGCGTGCGAGCCGCCTCTCCTATGGGTCAATCTCCCGCTCTCACCCCTCCTATGGAGGAATATCCCTCTCTCGCCCCTCCTATGGGTCAATCTCCCGCTCTCACCCCTCCTATGGAGGAATCTCCCGCTCTCACCCTCCTATGAGTGAATCTCCCGCTCGCACCCTCCTATGAGTGAATCACCCCCTCTATCCACTCCTATGAGTGAATCTCCCGCTCTCGCCCCTCCTATAGGTCAATCTCCCGCTCTCACCCTCTTATGAGTGAATCTCCCGCTCTGACAACTCCTATGGAGGAATCTCCCGCTCTCGCCCCTCCTATGGAGGAATCTCCCGCTCTCGCCCCTCCTATGGAGGAATCTCCCGCTCTCACCCCTCCTATGGAGGAATCTCCCGCTCTCGCCCCTCCTATGGAGGAATCTCCCGCTCTCGCCCCTCCTATGGAGGAATCTCCCGCTCTCACCCCTCCTATGGAGGAATCTCCCGCTCGCACCCCTGCTATGGAGGAATCTCCCGCTCTCACCGTCCTATGGAGAATCTTCCTGCTCTCAACCCTTCCCATAGCAATCCCCCCGCTACTCAGCAACCCCTCCTATGAGGATCTCCCGCTTCTGCCCCTCCTCTGTTGAATTCACCCCTCTCACCGCTCCTATGAGTGAATGCTCCCGCGCCCTCCTCGCCTCTCCTATGGAGGAATCTCCCGCTCTCACCCCTCCTATGGAGGAATCTCCCGCTCTCGCCCCTCCTATGGAGGAATTTCCTGCTCTCGCCCCTCCTATGGAGGAATCACCCGCTCTTGCCCCTCCTATGAGTGAATCACCCGCTCTCACCACTCCTATGAGTGAATCTCCCGCTCTCGCCTCTCCTATGGGTCAATCTCCCGCTCTCACCCCTCCTATGGAGGAATATCCCTCTCTCGCCCCTCCTATGGGTCAATCTCCCGCTCTCACCCCTCCTATGGAGGAATCTCCCGCTCTCACCACTCCTATGAGTGAATCTCCCGCTCGCACCCTCCTATGAGTGAATCACCCCCTCTCACCCCTCCTATGGGGGAATCATCCGCTCTCGCCCCTCCTATAGGTCAATCTCCCGCTCTCACCCCTTCTATGGAGGAATCTCCCACTCTCACCCCTCCTATGAGTGAATCTCCCGCTCTGACAACTCCTATGGAGGAATCTCCCGCTCTCGCCCCTCCTATGGAGGAATCTCCCCGACCCTCTTCCCTATGGGGGAATCTCCCGATCTCGCTCCTCCTATGGGGGAATCTCCCGCTCTCGCCTCTCTTATGGGGTAATCTCCAACTCTCGCCCCTCCTATGGAGGAATCTCCCTCTCTCACCCCTCATATGGAGGAATCTCCCGCTCTCGCCCCTCCTATGGAGGAATCTCCCGCTCTCACCCCTCCTATAGGTCAATCTCCTGCTCTCACCCTTCCCATGGAGGAATCTCCCACTCTCACCACTCCTTTGGAGGAATCTCTTGCTCTCACCCCTCCTATAGGTCAATCTCCCTCTCTCTTCTTTCTCCCCCCTCCTATGGAGGAATCTCCCCCCCCTTCCTCCCGCTCTCATCCACCCTATGGAGGAAACTCGACTCATCTCACCCCTCCTATGCTGGAATCTCCCGCTCGCACCCCTCCTATGGAGGAATCTCCCGCTCTCACCCTCCTATGGAGGAATCTCCTGCTCTCACCCCTCCTATAGGTCAATCTCCCGCTCTCACCCCTCCTATGGAGGAATCTCCCGCTCTTGCCCCTCCTATGAGTGAATCACCCGCTCTCACCGCTCCTATGAGTGAATCTCCCGCTCTCGCCTCTCCTATGGGTCAATCTCCCGCTCTCACCCCTCCTATGGAGGAATCTCCCGCTCTAACCACTCCTATGAGTGAATCACCCCCTCTCACCCCTCCTATGAGTGAATCTCCCGCTCTCGCCCCTCCTATGGGTTGATCTCCCGCTCTCACCCTACTATGAGTGAATCTCCCACTCTCACCCTCTTATGAGTGAATCTCTCGCTCTGACAACTCCTATGGAGGAATCTCCGGCTCTCGCCCCTCCTATAGGTCAATCTCCCGCTTTCACCCCTCCTATGGAGGAATCTCCCGCTCTCACCCCTCCTATAGGTCAATCTCCCGCTCTCACCCCTCCTATGGAGGAATCTCCCGCTCTCACCCCTCCTATGGAGGAATCTCCCGCTCTCGCCCCTCCTATGGAAGAATCACCCGCTCTCGCCCCTCCTATGGGTTAATCTCCTGCTCTCACCCTCCTATGAGTGAATCTCCCGCTCTCACCCTCTTATGAGTGAATCTCCCGCTCTGACCCCTCCTATGGAGGAATCTCCTGCTCTCACCCCTCCTATGGAGGAATCTCCCGCTCTTGCCCCTCCTATGAGTGAATCACCCGCTCTCACCGCTCCTATGAGTGAATCTCCCGCTCTCGCCTCTCCTATGGAGGAATCTCCCGCTCTCACCCCTCCTATGGAGGAATCTCCCGCTCTCGCCCCTGCTATGAGTTAATCTCCCGCTCTCACCCCTCCTATGAGTGAATCTCCCGCTCTCGCCCCTCCTATGAGTGAATCTCCTGCTCTGACCCCTCCTATGGAGGAATCTCCCGCTCTCACCCCTCCTATGGAGGAATCTCCCTCTCTCGCCCCTCCTATGGAGGAATCTCCCGCTCTCACCCCTCCTATGGAGGAATCTCCCGCTCTCGCCCCTCCTATGGGTGGATCTCCCGCTCGCGCCCCTCCTATGGAGGAATCTCCCTCTCTTACCCCTCATATGGAGGAATCTTCCGCTCTCGCCCCTTCTATAGGTCAATCTCCCGCTCTCACTTCTCCTATGAGTCAATCTCCCGCTTTCACCCCTCATATGGAGGAATCTCCCGCTCTCGCCCCTCCTATGAGTGAATCACCCGCTTCTCCCACCTCCACCCCTCTAAGAGTAAATCTCCCTATCTTGCCCCTCCTATGGGGGAATCACCCGCTCTCGCCCCTCCTATGGGTTAATCTCCCGCTCTCACCCTCCTATGAGTGAATCTTCCACTCTCACCCTCTTATGAGTGAATCTCCCAGTCTGACCCCTCCTATGGAGGAATCTCCTGCTCTCGCCCCTCATATGGAGGAATCTCCTGCTCTCACCCCTCCTATGGAGGAATCTCCCGCTCTCACCCCTCCTATGGAGGAATCTCCTGCTCTCGCCCCTCCTATGGAGGAATCTCCCGCTCTCACCCTTCCTATGGTGGAATCTCCCTCTCTCGCCCCTGCAATGGAGGAATCTCCCACTCTGACCCCTGCTATGGAGGAATCTCTCTCTGACCCCTCCTATGGAGGAATCTCCCGCTCTCACCCCTCCTATAGGTCAATCTCCTGCTCTCGCCCCTCCTATGGAGGAATCTCCCGTTCTCGCCTCTCGAATGGAGGAATCTCCCGCTCTCACCCCTGCTATGGGTTAATCTCCCGCTCTCGCCCATCCAATGGAGGAATCTCCCGCTCTCACCCCTCCTATGGAGGAATCTTCCGCTCTCCCCTCACCTTCCGCCCCGCCCCTCCTATGGAGGAATCTCCCGCTCTCACCACTCCTATGAGTGAATCTCCCGCTCGCACCCTCCTATGAGTGAATCTCCCGCTCTCACCCCTCCTATGGAGGAATCTACCGCTTTCGCCTCTCTTATGGGGTAATCTCCAGCTCTCGCCCCTCCTATGGAGGAATCTCCCTCTCTCACCCCTCATATGGAGGAATCTCCAGCTCTCACCCCTCCTATAGGTCAATCTCCTGCTCTCACCCTTCCCATGGAGGAATCTCCCGCTCTCACCACTCCTATGGAGGAATCTCCCGCTCTCACCCCTCCTATAGGTCAATCTACTGCTCTCACCCTTCCCATGGAGGAAGCTCCTCTCCCACGTCTCTCACTCGCTATAATGAGAATCGCCCCTGCTCTCACCCCTCCTATAGGTCAATCTCCCTCTCTCGCCCCTCCTATGGAGGAATCTCCCGCTCTCACCCGTCCTATGGAGGAATCTCCCGCTCTCACCCCTCCTATGGAGGAATCTCCCGCTCTCACCCCTCCTATGGAGGAATCTCCTGCTCTCACCCCTCCTATGGAGGAATCTCCCGCTCTCACCTTCCTAAGGAGGAATCTCCTGCTCTCACCCCTCCTATAGGTCAATCTCCCGCTCTCGCCTCACCTATGGAGGACTCTCCGGCTCTCACCGCTCCTATGGAGGAATCTCCCCCGCCCCACCCTCCTAAGAGGGAATCCCCGCCTCCCCCCTAGGGGGAAAAACTCCCGCCCACCCCCCTTAGGAATCTCCCCCTCTCACCCCTCCTATAGGCAAACCCCGCTCTCCCCCCTATGGGGAAACACCCCTCTTGCCCTCTTTTGAGTAAACCCCCCTTCCCCTCCTATGGGAATCTCCCCCCTCCCCCTCCCAGGAAAACCCTCCCCCTCCAGGGAATCTCCCCTCCACCCTCCTTGAGGAAACCCCCCTCTACCAATCCATGAGGGAAAACCCCGCCCCCCTTTGCCCCTCCTATGGTAATCCCCCCCTCTCCCCCTATGAGTGAATTCCCGCTCTGCCCCTCCATGGGGGAATCCCGCTTCCCCCTCCTATAGGAATCTCCCCGCTCTCCCCCCCTCTATGGAGAATCTCCCCTCCTACCCTCTTATGGGGGAAACTCCCGCTTGTTTCCCATGGGGGAATCTCCCGCTTTGCCCCTCCTATGGAGGAATTCCCCTCTCGCCCCCCTTGGGGAATCCCCGTCTCGCCCTTTCCTATGGGGAACTCCCGCTCTCGCCCATCTTAAAGGGGAATCTCCCCGCCTCGCCCCTCCTAGGAAAAAATCTCCCTCTCACCCCTATGGGGAAACTCCGCTCTCCCCCCCCCCATGGAAATCTCCCCCCCCCCCCCCTTTCCCACCCCTCACCCCTCCAAGGAAAATTCCCTCTCCCCTTCCCCTGGAGGGTCCCCGCTCCACCCTCCTATGGGGGAATTCCCGCTTCAACCTCCTATGGGAAAATTTTCCCCCTCTCCCCCCCCCCATGGAGGAATCTCCCGCTCTCACCCCTCCTATGGAGGAATCCCGCTCTCACCCCTCCTATGGAGGAATCTCCCGCTCTCACCCCTCCTATGGAGGAATCTCCGCTCTCACCCCTCCTATGGAGGGAAATTCCGCTTCACCCCTCCAAAGGAAATCTCCCCGCTCTCACCCTCCATAGGAATCTCCCGCTCTTCCCCCCCCCTATGGAGGAAACCCCCCGCTCTCCCCTTTCCCATGAGGAATTCCCGCTCCACCCCCTCCTATGGGTTAATCTCCCCTTCCCCCTCCTAGGAGGAAATCCCGCTCTTTCCCTCCTATGAGGAATCCCCGCTCCACCCCTCCTATGAGGAATCCCCCTCCCCCCTCCTATGGGGGGAATCTCCGCTCTCCCCCTCCTAGGGTAATTCCCGCTTCCCCCCTCTATGAGAATCTCCCCCTCACCCTCCATGGGGAATCTCCCCCGAAACCCCCTCCCATGGGGAAATTGTCCCGCCCCTTTTTTTTAAATTTTCTCCCCCCTCCAAAGGAAATCTCCCCGCTCTCCCCCCTCCATGGAGGAAATTTTTTTCCCCCTCGCCGCCCCCCTCCTATGGAGGGAATTCCCCTCTCCCCCTTTTTTGGGGCCCCCCTCCCCCCTCATGGGAATCTCCCCTCTCCCCCCCCCCCTATGGGGAATCTCCCGCTCCACCCTCCTATGAGGGGAAACTCCGCTCTCCCCCCTGCCTCTCTTATTTTGGGGAATCTCCGTTACCCTCCTATGAGGAATCCCCCTCTCCCCCCCCCTTCCCCCTCTCGCCCTCCATGGAGGGAAATCCCCCCTCCCCCCTCTTTGGGAATCCCCCTCTCACCCCTCCCTTTGGGGAATCTCCCGCTCTAACCCCCCTATGGAGGAATTCCCGCTCCCACCCCCCCTATAGGAATCTCCCGCCTCACCCCTCCTATGGGGGGAATCTCCCGCTCTTTCCCCCCCTAGAGTAAAACCCCCCCTCCCCCTCCTATGAGGAAACCCCGCCCCCTCCCCTCCTAGGGTAACTCCCCTTACCCCCCCTATGGGGGGAATTCCCCTCTCTGCCCCTCCAGGGGATCTCCCGCTCTCACCCTCTAAGGGGAATTTTCCCCCACCTCCTAAGGAACTCCCGCTCTCCCCCTCCTTATGGAAATTCCCCCCTCTCCCTTCCCCCCCCTTTTCCCCCCTTTCCCCCCCCATGGAGGAATCCCCCCTCCACCCTTCCTAGAAAGGAATCTCCCGCTCTCCCCCCCTCCTAAGGGGAATCTCCCCTCTCCCACCCCCCCCCTATGGGGGAATCCCCGCTTACCCCCCTAATGAAAACTCCCCCTTCCCTCAAAAACCGCCACCCCCCCCTATGGGAATCCCCCCCCCCCCCCTCCCCCCCATGGGGGAATTCCCCTCTCCCCCTCAATGGAATTCCCTCTCTCCCCCACCTATGGAGGAATCTCCCCCTCCCCACCCCCCCCTAAATTGAAAAATCTCCCCCCACCCCTCTATGGTTAATCCCCCCTCACCCTCCTATGGGGGAATTCCCCCTCCCCCCCCTCCTAGGGGGAATTCCCCTCTCCCCTCCCATGGAGGAATCTCCCGCTCCAAAACCCCCCTATGGTTAAAACTCCCCTCTCCCCCCTCTATATTTTAATCTCCCACTCTCACCCTCTTATGAGTGAATCTCCCGCTCTGACCCCTCCTATGGAGGAATCTCCGCCTCGCCCCTCTAGGGAAAAACTCCGCCCCTCCCCCCTCCTAGGGGGGAAACCCCGCTTCCCCCTCCTAGGGGAAATCCCCCCTTCCCCCCTCTTTTGGGGGAATTTTCCCGCTTCCCCCTCCCATGGAGGAATTCCCGCTCTCCCCCCCCAGGGGAATCTCCGCTCTCCCGCCCCTCCATGGGGAATCTCCCCCTCACCCTCCTATGGGGGGAATCTCCCCTCTCGCCCCCCCCTTTGGGAATCCCCCCCGCTCTCCCCCCCCCTATGAGGAAACTCCTCTTCCCCTCCTATGGGGAATCTCCCGCTCCCACTCTATGGAATTCCCGCTCCCCGCCCTCTATGGGGAAAATCTCCGTCCACCCCTCCCTATAGGAACCCCCCTGTCTTTTCCCCCTCCTATGGAGGAACTCCCGTCTCACCCTCCCCATGGGAATCTCCCTTCCCCCCCTCCCATGGAGGAATTCCCGCTCTCACCTCTTTTGAGTGAATCTCCCGTCTGAAAACCCCCCCTTGAGGAATTCCCCCCTGCCCCTCCAGAAAACCCCCTTCGCCCCTCCTAGGGAAATCCGTCTCACACCCCCCCTATGGAGGAAACCCCCCTCCCCCCCCCAAGGGGAAAACCCCGCTGTTGCCCCTCCCATGGAGGAATTCCCCTCTCACCCCCCCTATGGTGAATTTTCCCCCCTCCGCCCCTCCTAGGAGGAATTCCCCCCTCCCCTCTATAGGATCTCCCCCCTCCCCCCTCCATGGGAACCTCCCCCCTTCCCCACCCCCCCTATGGAGGAAAAATTCCCGTTTTCCCCAAAGGAGGAAAACTCCGCTCTCACCCCCTATGGTTATCTCCCGCTCTCCCCCTCCCATGGGGAAACTCCGCTCTACCCCTCCTATAGGAATCTCCCGCTCTCCCCCTCCTTGGGGAATCTCCCCCCCTCTCACCCTTCCTATGGAGGGAAACTCCCGCCTCACCCCTCCTATGGAGGGAAAATTCCCCCTCCCCTCCTATGGGTAATTCCCCCTCCACCCCTCCTATGGAGGAATTCCCCCCTCCACCCTCCTATGAGTGAAACTCCCCTCCACCCTCTATAGTGAATCCCCGCCCCACCCCCCCTATGGAGGAATCTCCCCCCCCGCCCTCTTGGGGAACCCCTCTCCCCCCTCCCAAAAGGGGGAATCTCCCGCTTCCCCCTCCTATGGGGGAATCCCCGTCTCCCCTTTATGGTAATCTCCCGTTTTCCCCCCCCGGAGGAATCTCCCCTCCCACCCCTCTATGGGGGAATCTCCCCTCTACCCCTCCATGGTTAATTCCCCTCTCCCCCC
>JAODAL010055301.1:0-24060 GCA_025379985.1 Phyllomedusa bahiana
CACATTGGATTTTCACACCAACGTTTTTTTGTGTGGTTTGTGTACAAAAAAGGTGGTCGGATTTCAGATTCCCAGCGGCCCAATACATGGGCTGTATGGGAATCCAACAGCGGCCCGGCGTAATATACAACATGTTCTATATTCCACTGGACAGTTTTAGGTTTTGGAAACCCTCAGTAAAAAATCCGTGCTGAACAGCTCTGCGTACGGTCAAATTTTCGGCAGATTGATAATACTGAATCCACTGAAAAACCCATCAAAATCCAGTACTGTGTAGACTTAGTCTAAGGCAGTGAAACTCCAGTAAATCCCTGGTTTTCCAATGCAGCAGTAAAAAAATCAATTTTTGCCTATTCTTAAAATGTAGCCATAGACCCAAAGCTCCTTACAGAATCATTACAGTATTTTATTAATACACACAGAGATATTCAGTCATACTTCAAGTTTTCGGGCGGAACATGATCAGTTCAATGTGAAGGGGGACAACTGAATCCGCAAACCGCAGCCAAAAGCCGCCCCCCCCTGTCCGTGCAAAAAAAGGCAAAATATATTTTGTAATTGCCGTGTGAACGCACCCGCAAAGTGTAGGGTAATCTTCAACATAATTTTGTTTTTTCTTATCTAAAAAGGTCAAAAAGTGTGTTCTGATAAATTTTCCCAATAGGACAAATGAGCTATTCTGAGTCCCGGAACACCCTTTAACTACATACGTCTGTGCATCAGATTTGAAGCAAATCCAATCTGAAAAAAAAACTGCAATTTTTGGGGCATATTCACAGCTCAATGGCTGGACTAGACTGAACCCAGCAGTAGGCTGCTCTAGCCTATATGCTACCTGGGAAAAATTAAAAGGTGCAGCTAATTGCTGAGAACCAGCTCACATATCCCACTGCTCGGAGAACAATTAGATGATTAAAAACTGTATGCAACTGTAATACCAGCAACCATCCCCCTCACATATAGAGGGTATGTGAGTGGTTGTTTTATTGGTATATTTGCATTTGTGCAATCTCCCCATGCATTATACTGTGGCTTTTCTGCATGCTGGTGTGAACAGGTATTTACACGGCACAGGACAAATACCAGTCGGTTTATCTGAACGAAATTTGAACTGTTTTCATGCCGTGCACGCGGCCGCAGGGGGAAAAGCCTTCCCCTTTCACATAGACATGTTCATATTCTGTCCAAAAACCGGACGGAAGAATGAACATATTCTATGTTTTTCGGGACGGCGGCGGTCTGAAAAACTGCCAGGCGGGAAACCTGTCCAGTGGGGACTGCTGCGCGGGTTTTCCATAGAGGCCTGTGCTAAAAGTTTTCACCAGGTTTGCAGACGGTTTTCAAAACCGAAAACCGTCTGAAAAACCGACTGAAAACCCGTGCCGTGGGGACAAGGCCTTAATATATTTAAATCTAAGGGAGACATGTATGAAACTTGGCGCCGACACGACATTTCTTAATCAATATAGAGGAGTCTAGAACACGACAGTATGAAAGAGTGTTATGTGCCAAATTTTGTTTAAGCCATGGTATGGATTTTCATGGCAGTTTCCTGACAAACTTCGGCGCATTCTTGATACATTTTTGGCACATTCAAGTGTCGTATCTAGTGCAGACTGCACCAAATTTTGCCATACGACTATTCATACATCTGTCAGGCAGGGCTATGACAGTTTTTTTTCTCAAAGTATGCCAGAAAACTGGTGCAGCACCATTCATACGTGTTGCCCTAAGTTTTGAAGCCTCATATTGTATGACATCTTTTTCTTGAGATTTCAAAGCAGTTCTCATGCTTTTGATTTATGATCTACACTCAGTGATTTCCGTAACATGTTTATTCAAAAGAATCATTTCAATTGTACTTTAAATTAGTCCTATCCTACATTTACTGATCCTGGACCTATTTATACTCATTGTTCTTATGGAATATCCTGCTGAACCTTTTCCTGTTTCTGCCGGCTTTGGTCATTTACACCAGGGCAGAATGCAATATCACATCATTTGAAGGTGATCCATTCACCTGACATGTCTGTTTTAGTAAATACTTATATTCTCCATTATATGATGACAGTATGGCATCTTTTATTAGGACCGTGTGTTGTGTAGTTAACTCTCCTGAAAATGCATGAAAAAATTGACAACTTGGTGTTTCCATTCTTCTTGTCAACAGGGTGTATCTATATAGTGTCGGACTGGGTGCCTAGGGCCCACTGGTGGAGTTGATTCTAGGGGCCCACCAGTTGAGCTGTTTCTGGACCCACCGGTGAAGTTTATTTTAGGGAGGGGTCCACCCTACAGCTACTGTAAATGACTGAACATGCCTCCTATACTCCAGATCTTGATTTTTGCCTCTCATTCTATACTTGTTTGCCTCTTCTAAGAATGTATATATGCAGTTAAAAGAAAACTCCATGTCTCCTATGCTGAGGGGTCTACGGGGGGTTTCCTATATTCCCCTGTGGGCCAGTCCAAGCCTGTGTCTATACACAGTCTGACATTGAAAACATTCATTTGAAAGTATCAGACCATATAGAGACATGCTCTATTAAAAAGCTGTCAATGTATCTATACATTTCCAGGAAAAACATATAAAGAACCAGCTGCCAAGCAGCTGGATCTCCCAGTCTTTACTACACAGATGGTGCGATGTGGTGGCATCATCATACCGCCGCATCAGGATACTCTTCCTACATCTAGTAGGCCACAGGCCTAAGACAGCCTGCGGCCTACAAGAGTTAATGGAGCAGATGGTGTGATACAGTGATGTCATTACAGCAGTTTCTTTGGGACGCCGATGACTCCTTGCTCTGCCATGGTCTTCAACTGTTTGTGCATCACATTGTTGAAAAGCAGCACCAAGGGGAAGATAGAGCAAATGGTCCCTGATGGGTTGTTGAAAGCTGGACTATTCCTATTATTTCCTTGTGTCCTTTCTCTGTGGAGCACACACCATGATACATTTCCAGGAAGAATAACAGAGGAAGAGCACAATGCAGAGTATGACAGGATATTCCAGCTTTCCTATTTAACAGGTAATGCAAAACTTTTTAAAAAATAGACACCGCAGGAGAGCTGACACGTCTACTTTAAAGTGAACTGATTAAAGGGGTATTGCCAAGAAGTGAGTTCCTCACCTAACAGGCTGATACTCCCCTCTTGAGGCTTGAAAAAGGAGCGTTGTGTTTCTGTGTTTAAAAAAAACAAGTACCTCCTCTGTGATAGTCAGTCTCGGTACTTGAGCAAACATGGTATTTGGCTAATCCACAGGGGATAACTGTATTGTACACAAGTTTCTCCCTCTTATCTGCTCAGGAGAGAAAATAAGCTCTGAGCAGGCAGCATCTTTAATTTGTTCAGGAACTGCTGCAGGGGGGGGGGAGAGGAGGGCTGAGCAGTGAGCGTCTGCTTGTTTACTCAGATAATTACATTTACAACCAGTGGAATCTCTATACAAAAGACACAAGATCTTTTCTCCCAAGTCCCTTCAAAGCTCGTTCACGTTCCCTGCCAACAAATAAGAAGTGCAAGCGCGGCCAGATCAGCTCCTGTCAGCTCCTGCTCATGTCTAATGTAAACTGTCAGGAATCTAAGGGCATGTAAGTCAGGATGTAGCTCTCAGAGGCTTCACTTTTTTTAATGACATATATTTAGAAAAGTTATTAAATACCCTTTTTGGAGGATCCAACGTCAACATTAGATGTGGCAAAACCCCTTTAAGTGTTTTTTGTTTCCCTACCTGGTGGGAGTAAACTGAGCTCTATAGGTTTATATCATTTGAAACAGGGTTTCTGAATAAAAAGCAGGGAAAATCGAAACTTTTTTAGGCTATGTCTACACAGCACGGTATTCTCGTTGGATTCAGTATTTAGAATCCATCTAAAATCAGACAGTACAAAGTGTTGTGTAGACTGCACTGAAATATCTGGGCTGTAGTCTACACAGTACTGATTTTTTTCCGGACGGTTTTAAAATCCGCCGGATTCTAAACATGCTGCATTTTCCGCCTGATTGCTGTCGTATTCCCGTACATTAAATGTTTAAATGCCATCGAATCTTGGACAGCATTTTAACATTGATGTGTACACATAGCTTAATAGACACTGAAAGTTTTCCTTATCCCGGCCACACATGTGATTGACAGCTTTATCTGCATTAGTGTATCTACATAGTAAACTGTCAATCACTGTGTGTGGACAGGGTAAGCAGGACTTTTAAAAGATTTATTCTGCTTTTTACTCAGAAATTTAGCATTAAAGCATATAACCCTATATATCACAGATCTCAGCTTCTCTCCTCTATCATATAACCCTATATATCACAGAGCTCAGCTTCTCTCCCTGTGTCATATAACCCTATATATCACAGAGCTTAGCTTCTCTCCCTCTGTCATATAACCCTATATATCACAGAGCTCAGCTTCTCTCCCTGTGTCATATAATCCTATATATCACAGAGCTTAGCTTCTCTCCCTCTGTCATATAACCCTATATATCAGAGCTCAGCTTCTCTCCTCTATCATATAACCCTATATATCACAGAGCTCAGCTTCTCTCACGTGCATCATAACCCTATATATCACAGAGCTCAGCTTCCTCTCCCTCTGTCATATAACCCTAATGTAATCAGAGCTCAGCTTCCCTCCTCTATCATAAACACTATATATCACAGAGATCAGCTTCTCTCCTCTATCATATAACCCTATATATCACAGAGCTCAGCTTCTCTCCCTCTATCATATAACCATATATATCACAGAGCTGAGCTTCTCTCCCTCTGTCATATAACCCTATGTATCAGAGCTCAGCTTCCCTCCTCTATCATATAACCCTATATATCACAGAGATCAGCTTCTCTCCTCTATCATATAACCCTATATATCACAGAGCTCAGCTTCTCTCCTCTATCATATAACCCTATATATCACAGAGCTCAGCTTCTCTCCCTCTATCATATAACCCTATATATCAGAGCTCAGCTACTCTCCTGTATCGTATAATGCTTTATATCACAGAACTCATCTCCTCTTTTAAGTGCAATTAAGTGGCTAGAACTGTTTATTTGACAGAGCTCTGGGATATCTCTGTTGGTCACTTTATCCTGTCCACACCTGATGGATAATACACCCTGCTTTGCCAGTCCGACTAGCAGGCAGCTTATTAGTCACCAGGTATGAGGACATTCTGGTACACTTTGGTTTAGTCTGAACCTTAATCCAAAGTGCAACACTATCTACTAGTTGCACATCACCAAAAACGCAGCTCACTTTCCTGTGTAGTTATAGTTTAGTGTTCTCAACAAATCTTTGGCTGTTACAGTCAATTTTCAAAAGGAAAATCTAAGTTTTCACTTTCAACTAGAGATTCAAACATTTCATTCTATGCTATAGTAAAAATGCAAGGTATTTAGAACCACAAGCTATATAATTGTGCATAAGTACATTCATTTTCTAGATTGATGCATATGAATCCTAATCGATATTGACAAGCAAGAATTCATTGTTTTTTTTTTTCTCTATTAATTCAATATGTCTTCCTGAATTCTTTAAACATAAGACAATAGTAACACTTCCTTTCAGGCTAAGGAGGTGCTATGCACTATCCTTTGTTAGCTGATTAACTGCTCTATTGACTGACCAGGCCACTAATTGCATGCTCCTTATAGTTACTCTACATTACTGTAAGAATTAATGAGACACAATTACAGTTCCCAGAGTTCTCGAAGCAAGCTTACTCCACAGCTCTTCAGTTGAATAAGAGGCCCAACAGAATAAAGACATAAATTCAGTCTTTTGTGTAGTGGTTGCGGAATGTTGTTTTTGTGAGGTTTTTCTTGGCCGATAAAAAATAGTATTTATTTTAATGCTTTTTTTTAATAATTAGGCCCTTGAAGGAACTCAGCAGAAAGGAGAAAGAACTTGGGAACGAGTTGTTAGTAAGAATCCTTGTTCGGTGCTAAAAGGCAGTTCCCTTTAGCTTAGAAGACAAGTTGTCCGCCTTCAGAAACATTTAATGTGTTATGGATGAAAAAGTGTCACCCCATTATTGGAAAGGAGAGAATAAAGAAATGTCTCTAAATTTGCATATGGTTTCCCAGAAGTCCTGATAAAAGTAGAAAGACTACATGCCACACGGAACGTGTGGGAAAATATTTTTTATCCTACTTCAATGGATTTCACAGTCTTACCTCATTAGCTAATTAATTATCTATATCAATACATTAAAATTGTTTTAATTTAACATCAGTGGGACCTGGGAAGTGCTCTATTATCAGGTAGTCTGGATTTTCAAACAGTGGTAGAAAAATAGATGATATATATAACTCACTAAGTGGATACTTTAGGTATGAAGCCCAAAATAAAGATATACCAGTAGTATTGCTGCATTCTATCTCTGCTTTCATCACTTGTTTGACCTGAACCTGAATTTTTTCACTCTAAGGGCCCGTTTACATGGCAGAGGACAAATACCGGATGGTTTATCCGACCAGTATTTGTCCGGTTTGTGTGCAATACCCACGGCCGCGAGGGGACGTCTTTTCTCCACGATTAGTGGAGAAAAGCCTTCCCCCTTCACCTTAACTTGTTTAGATTCCGTCCGAAAACCGGACGGAAGAATAAACATGTTCAATGTTTTTCGGGCGGCCAGCAGTTTGAAAAACCACCGGGCGGAAAACCTGTGCAGTGGGGACTGCTGCACGTGTTTTCCATAGAGCCCCGTATGTTAGTTTGCAGCCGGTTTTTCAGACGGTTTGCAAAACCGCAAACCATCTGAAAAACTGGCCGCAAACCGATGCTGTGGGGACATGGCCTAATTCTAAACCTAGCCCTAATGCTGAATGGAGGTAATTTTTTTTAATTTTCTGTATTTCAATGAGTTAAAGGGATTGTCTAACTACAGACATTGATGGCTAAACTCAGAATTCATGTCTATGGGAGAGTCCCACCCACCTTTCCGCTCAGAAGGGAAAGGCTTCAGGGCTTGTTTATCAGATAGGTGCGAGTCCCCGAGGTGGGACCTGGACCTATCTCACATTGATGACATCCTAGCATTTTGCCATTATTGTCTGTAGTGACACAACTCCTTTACTTTACCTGTTCCATAGGGTTTTCAGTCCGTGACATTGTCACTTCTATCAGACATCATGTCCAGCCCAACATCACATCAGGGAAGTGACGTCTGACGGAAGTGATGTCATAGCAACAGCAATACTGGACTGGAAGTTTTGAGGAACAGGTAAGTAAACCCATTCAAACCCACTAAAAAAAAAACTACCGTAAGCCTAAGGCCATGTTCACACGGCTTAAATTTGGACGTATTTCAGTCCGTAATTACGCGCCGGAGTGCGCAAATTACGGCTGGAATACGTCCAAGTCATTACGGTAATCCACAGTTCTCATAGAGAACTATGGATTACGTATCCTCCCCCCTGCGCGGCGAATCCGCCGGGCGGGGAGATAATTGACATGTGAATTACCAGCGGCGTATACGCGCCCCTGGTAATGCAAGTCTATGGGCCGGCGAGGTGCCGGCCCCCCCTGCACCCGCACCACTCCCGCCCCGCGCCCGTCCACACGGCGTAATTGCGGGGCGTAATTACGCCCTGCAAATACATCGTGTGAACCTAGCCTAACCAAAATTTTTTAACAAATATAATTCGATTTGGGACACCTGGACCGGAGTGTTCAGATTCTGGTTGAAGTGGACTTGAATCCAAAGCACAAAACTATATGTTACCATATCAAAAAGCCAATCCTCTTTGGATTTCGGTCTCCAGTTTTTACCAAGTGTTAGGCTATGTTCTCAGGTCGAAAGCAGAGACACAAGGCCATACTCACAGCTCAATGGCTGGACAAAAAAACATTCCTAGTAGTTTGCAACCTATGCCAGTGGTACTCATTGTCTTGCAATTCCCTAGACCACAATTTGCAAAAGAAAGTCACAGAAAAATGGTACATTATTTACTCAAAAACACAGACACACAATCATACTTACAGCTCGATGGCTGGGCAAGAAAACAATCCCAGAAGGAGGCAATTAAAGCCCCAGTGCTATGATCGATAAATTCCACAGGTGCAGCTCACTAATGAACGATTGCTCATATACCCTTCTATGAGGGAGACAACTGCTTAGTAAAAAAAAATATTGTACAAGTGGAGACAAAATGTAAAAAATACTTAAAAACAACAACTCACACGCCTACTATCCATGACAGGAGTGAATGCTGGTACTGATTGCTAGGACTGAAAAGTACAATGTGGTTCCAATGTCGTTTTCACATACAGAGGTGATTTTTGCTCCTGCGGGTTAGCTCCACTGCAATGGGACTAACCTGCATTTATGCAATATGGATCCACTCATTTGAATGAACATGTTCATTCCTTTTTTTCCACACCACAGTCTGGAAAATCTACGCTGTAGTTCACTGTGTGATTTACAATGCAGAATGGCCATTCAAATGAATGACCATCGATTTACATGAGGATTTTGATGAGGACCTCAACGCGGATTCCGCATTGATTTCCTCATCAACATTCGTCTTATGAATGAACCTGTAGAGCTTAGTATGGTTCATCTTTGACTACAGGCAGAACAGTGGGGACGTCCTCCTGCTGCAGCCAGGTGCCTTATAGCCAGGACTGGTTTGTAAGAAAGGAGTGGAAAAAGGAAAAGCTCCTGGGACAGAAGTAGAAACATTCTTTATATATCTGACAACATTTTGAATGCAACATGAGATAAAATAGGATTAAAACGAGATATTGCTGGGAGTTTTTTGTGCTTTTTCTATATTTAGAGTTCTGTTAATTTACAAAAGGTTAACAATTATAATGGAAATGTTGACACAATTTTTAAAATAAAAAACAATGCTATGTAATACAATTAAAAGAAAACTGTCTTGGTCTAAGACTGTCCTTGTTGTCCATAACAACCAATCAGAGCTCCCCTTTCATTTTTTCAGAGCACTATATGAAATGAGAGGGGAGCTCTGATTGGTTGCTATGGGCAACATAGAAAGTCTTAGACCTAGACAGTTTTTATACATGTCCCCCTAAATGTTTTTTTGCCAGGTTCTCCTATAAATTACCTGTGGTCGTTCCTGACATATCTGTTTTAGTAAATACTTCTATTCCCTGTGAAATAACAATTCTAGAGCATCTTCTCTTATAACTGTGCTCCGCTGTTATTCCTCTTAGCCCGTGTTCACACGGCTTATTCAAGCCGGAATTGCGAGCCGGATTGCGCTCGCAATTCCGGCTTGAAGAAGGGGTGGGGGCGCTGCCTGCCGGCCCCATAGACTTTCATTATCCACGGCGCGTATTGCGCCTGGATAATGTGCATGTCACTTTCTCCCCCCCGGCGGATTCGCCGAGCGGGGACCAGCGACGGAATCCACTGTTCTCTATGAGAGCAGTGGATTACCGTAATTACTGCGACGGATTGGAGCCGTACGGCAGCGCAAATCCGGCACGCAGTACGGCTCCACTCCGCGGCGAAATCAGCCGTGTGAACGGCCCCTTAGAAATGGATTACCAATCTGTCAGCTGGGTGTTGCCAATTGGGCGGTGCCGCTGCACAGTCTGACATTGTCCACAGCCGTCTGGAAAGGGTGACACCAATGTGACTGACACAGTTGAGTCACATTATTATGACCACTTCCTACTTTCTACATCGGCATCATATAGCCCACGAAGGAAGTCACATGTGAGCTGGCTTGGAGGGTGTATAAGGTGTGCCCCCATAAGGCCCCTGTAGTTAGGGGGGCCCCCATAAGGCCCCTGTAGTTTGGGGGGCCCTCATAAGGCCCCTGTAGTTTGGGGGGGCCCTCATAAGGCCCCTGTAGTTTGTGGGGGGCCCATTCAAGGCCCCTAAATGTTGTGGGGCCCCCTGAAGGTTGTGGGGGCCCCATTCAAGGCCCATAACTCTTTTGGGGCCCCCTGAAGGTTGTGGGGGCCCCTTTCAAGGCCCCTGATTGTCATGAGCCCCCCACAACCTACCGGGGCCTTATGGGGCCCCCACTATATACAGGGGCCTTATAGGGGCCCCACAATATACATGGCCCTTATGGGGGCCTGGGCCCCCACAGGACTGGGAAGTGGCCCGGTGAAACAGAAGAGGAGTGGTGGGTCCCGGCACTTCTGAGGGAGTGGAGGGGCCCGGCGCTACTGAGGGGAGTGGGCCCACTCTGCGAGTCGCACTGTGCGCCAAAGTGATCTATCTCAAGTTTGGGCCATAGCGCCGGGCCACTTGCCACCCTGTGGGGGCCCCCATAAGGCCCCTGTAGTTTTTGGGGCTCCCATAAGGCCGCTGTAGTTTGTGGGGGCCCCCATAAGGCCCCTGTGGTTTATGTGGGGCCCCATAAGGTCCCTATAGGTTTTGTGAACTCCCATAAGGCCCTTAGTTGTGGGGCCCCCATAAGCCCCTTTAAGTTGTGGGGCCCCCATAAAAACCCTTAAGGTTGTGGGCCCCCTAACCCCTGAAGTTTGTGGTGCCCCCATAAACCCTCTGAAGGTTGTGGGCCCCCATAAACCTTCGAAGGTTGTGGGGCCCCCATAAACCCCCTTAATGTTGTTTTGGGGGCCCCATTCAAGGTCCCCTGAAGGTTGTGGGGCCCGCATCAAGGCTCCTGAATGTTGTGGGGCCCCGCTCATGGTCCTGGAAATTTTTGGGGCCCCGTTAAATTTTCCTCCTATGAGGGCCCACTCGAGTTCTCCCCTCTACAACGGGACCTTCTACCTGGCTACCTACCTACAGAGACCCACTATCAACTTACCTGGGGGTCCCTATAAAACTAGCTACCAGGGCACCAAAGGGTAAATTTTTACTATGTGGGGAACTATGGATGGGGAGTTTGTTCATAGGGAGATGTGTACAGGTGGGGTTGTGAGTCTCAGGTGTTTGTGTTGTGAATTCTGCAGGGACGAGCGGTGTCCAGGACCGAATGGAGAAAAAAAGGGAAAGTGAACGACTTATCAGATGACGTCACCTGTGAGTCACTAAATATAACTGTACTGTGTGCACTTGTATCAACCATTATGGTATGAAAACTGTCTAGTGTAAGGGCTTTCTTTGTTGCTCATCAGCGCCCCTTTATAGTGTTTCTGGAAAAATGTAAGGGGCGCCTGATTGGTTTGCCATGAGCAACAAAGAAAGTTTAGACCAAGACAGTTTTTTCAAAACTGTCCCTCTAAATGGTCATTGAATGTGTGGTAATATTGGTCTAAATTTTGTGGATTATATTCAGTAACAGTATTTTGGGCCATTATTCTGCATCTTTGGAGTTATGTGGTTGATGATGTGGCGGGATTATTTGGTCTTTGTTAAAATTGTGGTTATATTGGGTAATAACGGCCTTAGTAAAGCTGGTTTGGTCAGTAACATCATAGTGAAATTAGTCACCATATGTAAGTGATATGTGGCGGTAAATATTCGGTCTTTGTATTTGTTGGGTTATATTGGACTGGGTATATTGTTTTGTCAGTAACATAAGTGGTGACACACGTTGACATGCAGTGTTTTTTTGCTGGCCCTTGTATAAGTACTCATTACTGCAATATAAACTGTATGTTTTAGAATTCAAACAAGAACTAAATCCAAAGACAATGGCGCAATTGTTTTTTTTTTTCTGGGGATGGTTGGCAGTGGTTGCTGGTGGGTTGTTAGGGGTGGAGCGATGGTGTTGACAGGGGGCGGGGTTGACAGGGGCGGGATTGATGGGGGGCCCAGGTGTTTTAGCTGTAGGGGGCCCCGAAATTTCTGACGGCAGCCCTGTGTGTAATACATGGGTGGGCAATGTCCTCCATTGTGAGAGACCTTTTTTCTAGCTGCTCTGCCTTCATTAACTCAGAATTCCCTAAAAGATTATTTTCATTTTATTTTTTCAGCAATAAATGTGTTTCTGAAAATGTCATCAATTAGTCTGGAACATAGTTATTTAGACAGTTATGTGAGCTAAAGCCAGAAGTGGATCCAGCGAGAAGGAGAAGTAGAAATCCACCATGTGTATTTCCTATTCTTGTTTAATCCCCTCCTGTGTGACTCCAGCCTTACCATAGTAATGTATTATTCTATTCAGTCTTCCCCCCTATCACCAATACATTTCCCTGTCCTGCTACAAATGGAGGGACTGATAGTTTTGTTACATTGTTTTCTCAGTATTGCCTTATCTCCAATACTGTGGCTGTTATGACCTGAGATTGCAGCTGTAAATTATTAATCTTAGTTCTACAGCAATCTTATCTGTATCTTGATAGGTAGTGGGCTGTATATGGATATGTCACCTGGGAAATGAACGCTTTGTGAGTCTCATTACAACTTGAGAGCGTCCCCAGGTGATGGTGTCGGTGCCTGGGCAAAACTAACTATCCACGATGAAGAGCCAACTTTGCTTACTACAGATAGGCTATCATAATGTAGCTACGTGACAAGATAGCAATGTGTATTTATTGTGCAAGACAAGATAGAGTTTTTTACAAGCAATTTCTTGTAACTGGGGAATCATTATAGCTCATAGGTAAGATATCCTCAGCATGAACCTTTGATCAGCTACAGTCAAAATTGCAGGGGTGGAATGATGAGGAAAACACCTATAGCAATTACTAAATGGGAAGAAGGTAAAAAAAACAAGAATCCCTTCCCTCCCTCCCCTGTTCCTCACACGCAAATGATCCTTCAGTTAGCATGTGAAATTGATCTTCCACAGGAGTATACATGTATGTGTATGTATAAGTGAATGTATGTAACACTGTATATATGTATCCTCTAAAAACATCTCCTCTCCTCAGCCTCTATCTGATGGTGTCCATCAGTGGTCAGTCCTGGATCCCTTACTCTATCTACACTCATGGCTTGGATGAGCTCATAGCATCACATGGCCTTCCGTACCATTGATATGCAGACGACACCCAACTTTACATCTTCAAATCAGATATTAAGGCTAGGTCTACACAGCACAGTATTCTCGTTGGATTTTTGCCAAATTCAGTATTTAGAATCTGATAAAAATCCAATGGTACACAGTGATGTTTAGACCGCAATGAAAAATCCATGCTGTGGTCTACACAGCATGGACTTTCTCCGGTCAGTTTTAAAACCCTCCAGATTTTAAAACATGCTACATATTCCGCCAGATTGCCGTTGGATTCCGATACATTCAATGAATTGGGACGACAGCAAATCCAAAAACCGCGGTCCAGCAATGTTAAAATGCCGCCGGATTTTGGATGCCATTTTAACATTGCTGTGTAGACACATTCTAACTCTCTGCTCTCTTGGATCCCATAGTGTCCATTGTTCATATTCTCCTTCTTCTCCTTCCATCTCCTAAAACTGAATGTAGAGAAAACTGAATTTATCACCTTTCCACCATCCCACTCCATCCCCCTACTTGATCTCTCTGTCATAGTCAATGGCTCCATACTTTCAGCAGTGCCACAAGTCCGCTGCTTTGGGATAACCCTTGACTCCTTTCTGTCCTTCAAACAGCACATCCTAGCACTTACCTCTGCCTGTCGCCTACTGCTGAAAAAATTCTTTTGAATCCGCTCATCTCTTAATTTTGATACTATAAAACTCCTAGTCGATGCCCTTCAATCCATCCTCAACTCCGCTGCCCATCTGATCCACCTGTCTCCTAACTTCTCCTTCACTTCTCTCCTCTGAAAATCCCTTCATTGGTTACCCATGCCCAGCTAATTCAGTTCAAATTACTAACCATGACCTACAAGGCTCTCCATAACCTGTCCTCCCATACATCTCTGCCTTAATCTCTAGATACCGCTAAGCCACTCCTCACAGGACCTTCTTCTCTGCTCCTCTCTTATCAGGTCCTCACACAACCATCTTCAAGACTTGTCCTGTGCCTCTGCAAAGATTGATATTCTACTATGCAATCCATGTGTAAAGTCATTAATGTGTATATTAAAAAGAATAGGGCACAATACTGACCCCTGTGGTATAACACAAGTTACAAGAATCCAGTCTGAGTATGCACCGTTAATTATTATTATTTATTTTAGAGTGCCATTAATTCCAGGGCGCTGTAAATTCAAGGGGAATTGCATACATAACAAATGTTGAACAGATACATTGGTGACGAAAAATGACTAGTAACTGATACAGAGAGGAAAGAGGACCCTGCCCGTGAGGGCTTACAATCTACAAGGAAGA
This sequence comes from Phyllomedusa bahiana, assembly GCA_025379985.1. Lineage (NCBI taxonomy): Eukaryota > Metazoa > Chordata > Amphibia > Anura > Hylidae > Phyllomedusa > Phyllomedusa bahiana. The sequence goes on from JAODAL010055301.1 coordinate 14,163, forward strand.
AGGGGAGAGACAGAAAGTGTGGGACGGACATGTTTGTGGGCCGGTGTACTGGTGGTGAAGTTAGTGTAGGTTATAGGCTATCCTGAAGAGATGGGTTTTCAGGTTGCTTTTGAAACTGGTGAAAGTTGGGGAGAGTCTGATGTGTTGGGTTTAGGAGTTCTAGAGGATGGGTGAAGCACGAGTGAAGTCTTGGAGACGGTTGTGTGAGGAGCTGATGAGAGGGGAGCAGAGGAGAAGGTCCTGTGAGGAGCGAAATTGCGTGAGGGGAGGTATCTGGAGATTAGAGCAGAGAAGTATGGAGGGGAGAGGTCGTGGAGAGCCTTGTAGGTGAGGGTTAGTAATTTGAACTGAATTCGCTGGGCAATGGGGAGCCAGTGAAGGGATTGACAGAGCGGAGAGGCAGAGGAGTAGCGAGGAGAGAGGTGAATCAGACGGGTAGCAGAGTTGAGGATGGTTTGAAGGGGAGCGAGAGTGCTGGATGGGAGGCCACAGAGAAGGATGTTGCAGTAGTCAAGGCGGGAGATGACGAGGGCGTGGACTAGCGTTTTTGTAGTGTCAGAGTTGAGGAATGGGCGAATGCGTGAAATATTTTTCAGGTGGAGGCGGCAGGTGGAGGTAAGGGTTTGGATGTGGGGTTTGAAGGATAAAGAGGCAGCGGACTTGTGGAGCTGGTGAGAGGGTGTAGCCATTGACAGTGATGGAGAGATCAGGTGGAGGGATGGAATGGGACGGTGGAAAGATGATGAATTCTGTTTTATACACATTTAGTTTTAAAAGACGGGAGGAGAAGAAGGAGGATATGGACGATAGGCATTCTGGGATCCGGGAGAGAAGAGCGTTAATATCAGGACCAGAGATATAAAACTGGGTGTCGTCCGCATACAGGTGGTAGCGAAAGCCATGTGAGGCTATGAGCTGACCCAGGCCAAGAGTGTAGATAGAGAAGAGGAGTGGGCCCAGGACTGACCCCTGGGGGACACCAACAGAGAGCGAGCTAGAGGAGGAGGTGGTGCAAGAGTGAGAGACACTGAATGTCTGATCAGAGAGGTATGAGGAGATCCAGGAGAGGGCGAGGTCCGTGATGCCGAGGGAGGAGAGGATGTGTAGCAGAATGGTGTGGTCGACAGTGTCAAAGGCAGAGGACAGGTCTAAGAGGAGAAGCACAGAATAGTAGCGTGAGGCTTTAGCAGTTACTAGGTCGTTGGTGACCTTGGTTAGGGCAGTTTCAGTGGAGTGGTTGGGTCGAAAGCCAGGTTGGAGTGGGTCAAGGAGAGAGTTGGAGGAGAGGTGGGAGGACAGGTGAAGATAGACATTCTGTTCCAGGAGTTTGGATGCAAAAGGAAGCAGTGAGATGGAGCGATAGTTGTACAGTGAGGAGGGGTCGAGAGATGGTTTCTTAAGGATAGGTGTGATGGTCGCATGTTTAAATGAGGAAGGGAAGATGCCAGAGGTTAATGATAGATTGAAAAGGTGGGTGAGGGCTGGGAAGATAACAGTGCTGAGGTTCGGGCTGGGGTAGGATGGCAGTGGGTCAAGGTTACAGGTAGTGAGGTTGGATTTGGACACGTGCGAGGAAAGGGTCGTGTGACTAACAGGGGGGAGGCAGGTTATGGAAGTGTTCCTTGGGGACTGTGTCAGGGTAAGGGTGGGTGGTGGTGATGGTAGAGGTATAGAGGTGGCTAGTGGGGACTGTGGGGTGAAACTTTCTCTGATGAGGTTGATCTTATTTAGGAAATAAGTGGCAAAGTCGTCTGCTGAGAGGAGAGATGGGGGAGGAGGTGCTGGGGGGCGAAGGCGAGAGTTGAAGATGTTGAATAAATGTCTGGTGTTGTGAGACAGGGAGGATATGAGAGAGGTGAAGTAATCCTGTTTGGCGGTAGTGAGTGCAGACTTAAATGTATGCAGCGATTGTTTGTATGAGGTGAAGTCGTCGGTGGAGCGGCTTTTCTTCCAGCGGCGTTCAGCAATTCTGGAAGCTCGCCTCAGCTATTCAGTGGACGCTGTGTGCCAGGGTTGTCTGTTGATATTGCGGGTTCTGTTGTGTGTGAGAGGAGCGACTGAGTCAAGGGTGGCGATGATTGTGTTGTTGTAGAAAGCAGCGGCTGTGTCTGGGTTGTCAAGTGAGGATATGGTAGAAAGAGGTGCAAGAGAGTCAGAGAGAGTGCGAGGGTTGAGGTTTTGTCAGTTCCTGCAGGGGTGTACTGGATATGAGACAGGAGGAGCCGGTGGGGTTTTAATCACCACCCTTTGTTTTTTTATCACTGAATCAGTTACTTACCCACTTGCAAACATTTTCCCCCAGTCCAAGCATTCTCATTTTACTTACCAACCATTTACATGGCACTGTATCAAATGCTTTATAAAAATCTAGATATATAACATTCAATGCCTCACCCCGATCCAGTCTAGAACTAACCTCCTTATAGAAGCTGATGAGATTAGTTTGACAGGACCAATCCTTCATAAACCCCAGATCCTGACTAGTCTCCCTGACACTTTTCCCTCTACCATTCTTTCTGACTGTCACCTAGCTAGCTGCCTCAGGTCCCATACTCCCCAGCATCTACCCCAATGAGTACTTGCTCAGTGAGCATCAGACTCACTTTCAAGTTGGCAATGGATCTCAGTGTTGCCACTTGCTCATTTAGATCCAGCATCCAGGCTTCTAAATGTGCATTGTGCACACATCTCAGACAGCAGTATGCACCTTCAAATGGCTGTTCAAGGATTGCATACATTGCACAGGATGTGCACTGGACGGCATTGTCAAACATGGAACTCATGGGCTCGTGGGGACATTACAAAATAGAGATATACACACAGATGTAAACAGAAAATTCAGCACAATACTGCCCCTTCTAAACTCCCCAAATCTAAAGCCCCTCAATCTTAAATCCCAACACTTAAGTCAAATAAGCACTTTAGACATAAAATGCTTGGATACTCGCTCTTTCACCTTCATTTTAAACCTTTTCTTCCAGTTTTCTACAGTGTGCATTTGCATATCTGTTGTATGTGGTGTGTATGTACAAATATGTTTGTGTATCAGCCTTCACATATAAGTGATATGCTACAACTTGGGGCCAAACTACAAGAGGGAGATTACGTGAAAATCATTATACTTTTAACTTTTCATTTTCTTAACTCACTTGCCGTTAATGGAGATCATGGCAGAATCTGTTCTAAAATTTTCTATGGATTCCTATAATAATAATATAATATTATGCCAATGGATGGCTGTATACAACTATTGATACTTTTATTGTGAGGCAATGCATGTGGAAAGTATGAACTAGGAATGCATAGGGCACAAAGAAAAATGAGATTGACCCCTACCACTTGGTAACAGGAAAAAAGAAATACCAGCAAAGGTAGCAACTCATTAAACCTGCCAATAATAGCATTGCATCTAAAAGAATCCACATAATAGTGCTAAATAGCAGAAAGCTGCCTGTTATTCCCTCCAAAAATGAACAAAGTTTTTGTTGTTGAATGGGCTCCTATAGCAGCCGTTAAGACTGCAATGGCTATAGTTATTGGATGTTTCTTAACATCAGGAGATGTGCAGATCATTAGGTGGTCACTGCTTGTCCACTCCTCTGATTATGACTAATACCTTATAAAAATCCCATTTTATTACATGCAGTATGTATCATACCATATTATTTCATACAGATAATAACAAAGTCACAAATGATTAATGCTCCAAAAAGGGAATCCAGAGTCAACATGTTCAATGCCTTCAATGGTTATATTACACAATCTGTTCTAATGCCAAATATATTAGTGTTGCTTGGTTACAAACTAGTTCAACCGGACTTGTAAATAGAATTTTGGTTCACGACGTCCCAAATCTATTTTTTTTTCTTAGCCTTGAACCTTACCCGAACAATATCCCTAGCCTTGATCCTAACTCTAAATCGTTAGGATTAATTTACCATTCCCCAACTCCTTTTGTCTCTCCTTTTGGACTTCTGGTCCAACATCACCTCGTCCTTCCCGGTGCAGCCTCATTTCCAGTTAACATCACCTTGCTTCTCCAGATGCAGCATCAGTTCAGGTCAAGGTCATCAACATTAGCAGAATTAAGAATGGATCAGAGTTGTCAGGAAATAGTAAGTGAACCCTTAAAAGCCAGTATAAGACCCTAACCATCAACCCAGTTTAGGGATAAAATTATTGTTGATTTTTCGGTGTCTTTTGCCTAAATTCGATTCAGGCCGACCCAAATAGAAATACTTGGATTCAGGTTACTTTTGATAGTATCCCAAAACCAAAGTGCAACATTACTAATAATTATGTCATTACAATAGCAATTTGAAAAGATTTTAATTTTCCTAATGAATTATTCATTATGGCGCAGATTTTTCAATACTGTAAACTTCAACTAGACTTTACACTTTCTTTGAGATGGCTTACTTCATGTCACTAATTGTGTCAACACTTTAGTGCGTTTTCTTGGTGCACAGTGTTGCGTGCTAAACCACACCTCCTATCCACAAAGCTACACCCTTTTGTTGAACATGACACCAAAGTGTCTACAAAGCGTCTACAATGTAGTACAAGTGATTTAAAACTTGCAGACCATTATTTTTACTGCAAATTGCCCCAAAATCCTGGCACACTTGCTTTAATAAATACAGTATGTCGCAATGTTACATAGTTAATAGTTTGTAGAAGCCAATTGTCCTGATTTTAGGGAAAAATATCCTTCCTGACTTTAATCTGACAATCAGAATAAATTCCTGGATCAATGACCCTTCTCTCTCAGCTGTTTTAGAACAACATACAGTAAATAACATGTTTTTCACCTGATGGATCTTTTTCTGGTCTTCCCAGAAAATCTTAAATTTATGGCAATGTAAAGGGACATAACTGAAGTTGGTGCAGAGGTCACCTGAGGAAGTTCAAAAGGTCTCTCTGGTCTAGATGATAAGACCAATACTGAATAAAGTCTGAAAGATGGAGGGCTATGTTACAGACTAGCATCTGGGCCCAATAGCTTCGAGTTACTCCTTTGGCCACCTAGCTAAAGCAAAGTTTAAAGTTGTCACGGATAGAAATCATTTGAGTACTTTATTGGCTGTAGAAAATGTTAATGTTACCTATGTGGGGTAGAATATGAAAAAAACACAATTGAGCCATTTTGCAAAGGTTTAGTTTTCACTCTTCAGTATACATTATGTGTTATTTGTATACTGTAAGTCAAAACTATTCTGGTGATGCCAAATTTGTAGTTTTTGCTATGTTTTAGTACTTTAAAGGGAATGTGTCTTCAAAAAATGACTTATTTAACTCACATTTTTATGTAAAACACATTTTTTAGGAATTTTTGGTTATGTTTTTTTTTTTATTTTCCATATCATTTTCAATATTTTTTAATAATTCTTCAGTCCTGCAGTTTTCACTTTGGCCACTAAGCCAAATAATTGTCTGATACTTCCTGTTCTGTTTAGAGAGCTTTTCAGCAATGTGCTCATTATCAGTAAAAGCAAGGTCAAACTGATAGGAGACACCATTGTGTACAGATAACACAGAATCCACCAGTCACAAGAGGAGATGTCACAGCTCCCCCTCTCCCCTCCCTTCACAGTAACTTATTGCTAGGTCACAGAGCATGACTAGAAAACTTTCACATACAAGTCTATGGGACAGAATCTGTCTAAAGAATCCTATGTGCATGAAGCTGCTGTAAAGTATCTCTCTGACTGCTGTTAAAGCAGTGCAAGCAAGAATGTCTTCCCCACAATCATATATAGATGGCCGAATTGAGAAATCTACAATCAGGAAATAAAAACGGCTAAGAGGAAAAGAATATGGATCAGGGTCTTTATTTAATAAGTAAAAAGAAAAATTGGCAACAGACTCCCTTTAAAAAAAAACAAAAACTTTTTTTTATATGTTGTAATTTTTGCTGAAATGCCATTTTCTACGACCAATAACTTTTTTGTTTTTCAGTCTATGGACCTGAATGAGGGCTCATTTTTTGCAGGATGAAGTGAAGTCTTAATTGGTACCATTATTATTGTCTTTTATATTGCAACACTATTGTACTGCCATATAAAGGCTTTTAATTCGTTACTTATAACACCCTGTAGAGTGTGATAGCTGTACCAACACAGCAACTATTGAGGCCTTCATGAGGCCCTGGCTAACATGGTAACCGATCATATCCCAGCTATTATGCCGTGGGGAGCCAGTCGAGGGAGCACTGTTCCTTATCCATTTAGACACTGCAGTCGTGATTGCTCTGTGATACACTACTCACAAAAAGTGAGGGATTTTCTACTTTTGGTTGAAATTTCAGGATGAATATAATAATTTCTTGAAATTTTTTAAATGAACTAAATGAAACCATTTCTTGACTTTACAATGCATATGTCCAACTGTTCAATGTTTCAGTACTGTTTCCACAACTTGTTGATCTCTAAAAATGAGCTTAATGGTTTAATGGCAAAATTCACAACAGGTATTTGATTCCAGAATAGGCCAATAAATTTAGGGATCAATTTGAATTGAGATTTCATGCTGCTCACATTTTGACATCATGAGACCGAGACAACACCTTGCAATTATCAACAGTGTCTCACCATTGCGAGGCTTCAAGCAGGATGCTCTCGTGCAGCAGTGACCACTGAGCTTAGAGTGTCACAGAGTGTCATCAGCAGGTTGCAACAGAGATGGCGAGAGACTGGAAGATCAGTAATAATTGGAGGGATGTCGCACACCTTGTGTAGTAGATTCAGGTGAATAGCAGGATGCTTAAGGAAGGATAACCAATCCTGTGAAATCTTGTATAGAAACAAATACCTTAGCACACCTTTTTCTTATGCAAATCAAGAGTAGATATATCTTCAACAGGGTATCAATAATAGGCATATAGGAAATCGAGGTAATCCAGTCTTTTCACAAATATTTCGTCCAAAAGGCCTGCCTCGGTTATGTCTGGTATGGCATATGGGAAGATTGCCATACCAGACATAAGGCATTTCTTCCCATATGCCATACCAGACATAACTGAGAAAGGCCTTTTGGACGAAATATTTGTCTTAACTGTCTTAATCATATCCAATGATGCTGGAGACGTCAAGGAGAGCACTGAGCATCAGCTAGGTCAGGTACCCTTGCCGGTCGTCTAGTACACAAACAACGCTGATGTAAATGGTTATGAATGTAAACAGTTATGTGACCAGAGCTGGGGCAAGGCATTTTGGTGCCCTAGCCAAGTAATAATAATAATAATAATCTTTATTTATATAGCGCCAACATATTCCCCAGCACTTTACAATTTAGGGGGTATAAGTACAGACAAAAAACAAACATAATACGGAAAAGGTTCTTACAGATCAGACCCAAAGTATGAGGGCACTACACCCAGGCCGTACATCTATATACAGATAAGTGCCTGTGAGTGTCCAAGTGCAGGGAGTAGGTACAAGGAGTACTCCTGTACAGGGCCCGGTGAAATAAGGGGTCCCGCTGCAAGCAGGCCCCCTTATTCCACATGACAGAGCGGCGGCCAGCAAAGCAGCCACCAAACCAGGCTTGGACTGGCCCACCGGGTAGGCCCCGAGCTCCTGTGGGTCCCAGAGGCAGTGCCGCCGCTTCCCGGGGCCTGGCCGCCGCATCCTGTCACTGAATGCCCGGGCTCTGTGTCCTGAGCGCTCAGAGAAAAGGATCGGGAATCAAGGACTAATGTCTTCGACTCCCGGGGCTGCGCTATGTCAGCGGAGCAGAGCGCCGCTTGCGCTCCGCTCCACCGTACACTGGCAGGCCTAAGGAGCTAGGCCTTAAGCCTGCCAGGCGCTGGCCTCTAGTGGTGACATAGGTGGCGCGGTGACGTCACATCACCGCGCCGCCTATGCCGGGCACCACTAGAAGCCAGCGGGGAGTGTCTGGGAGCAGCCAGGAGCTGGAGTGAGGTAAGTGGTTGTATTGTTTTTTTTAATAACCCCACTTAAACTAGAGGGGATTAACTACCTAAAACTATACGGTATCCGAACTACCTAAAAACAAATGGGGGCCCGGACTATCTACAAACTAAAGGGGGCCTTGACTACCTACAAGATAAAGGGGGCCCTGACTACCTACAAGCTAAAGGGGGTCATGACTATCTACAAACTAAAGGGGGCCCTGACTACCTAAAACTAAAGGGGCCCTAACTACAAACTAAAGGGGGCCCTGACTACCTACAAGCTAAAGGGGGCCCTGACTACCTACAAGCTAAAGGGGGCCCTAACTGCCTACAAGCTAAAGGGGGCCCTGACTACCTACAAACTAAAGGGGTCCCTAACTACCTACAAGCTAAAGGGGTCCCTAACTGTCTACAAGCTAAAGGGGGCCCTAACTGCCTACAAGCTAAAGGTGGCCCTAACTGCCTACAAACTGAAAGGGGCCCTAACTACCCACAAACTAAAGGGGGCCCTAACTACCTACAAAGTAAAGAGGGCTCTAACTACCAACAAGCTAGCTAAAGGGGGCCCTAACTACCTACATACTAAAGTGGGCTCTAACTAGCTGCACACTAGCTAAAGGGGGCCCTGACTTCCTGCACACTAGCTAAAGGAGGCCCCTACCTACCTGTATACTACCTAATGGGTCCCTAACTGCCTGTATACTACCTAAAAGAGACCCCTAACTGCCTGTATACTACCTAAAGGAGGCCACTAACTTCTGTATACTAACTAAATGAGGCCCTAACTGCCTGTATACTGCCTAAAGGGGAACCCTAACTGCCTGTACACTACCTAAAGGGGGACCCTAACTGCCTGTATACTACCTAAAGGGAAGCCCTAACTGCCTGTATTTTACTTAAAGGGAAGCCCTAACTGCCTGTATACTACCTAAAGGGGGTCCCTAACTGTTTGCAGCCTATATAAAGGGGGCCCTAACTCACTACAGCTTACCTAACTGGGGGCAACCACCTACCTACAGCCTAACTAACTGGGACTCACCAACACCTACCTACAGCCAACCTAACGGGCCCCCACCAACCACTGTAGCCTATAAACTTCCCAACGGGGGCCGCTTATCTCCTGGGGGCATTCCTACCCACCCTGGCAGGTACCCCATCCTACCGGGGGGCCTACCACTTATCCAGCAGGGGGCACCTACCAAAAGGGCCTTCTAGTACCCTGGGGCCTTTTCACATTGCCTACCTACCTAGGGCTTGTCTACCTACCTGGTAAAAATTGAAGGGCAGCACCCCAAATTGTAGCATTAACTCCAATGAGTATCCTCACCCCACCCCAACCCCAAGGGAAATAGACCTCTAGTTTTTGGGTTGACCCATTCCCCCCCTGGGAATTTGTACAAGGTTTTGGGAAAAAAAAGATCCTGGAAAAGTGAGGATTTTAAATATTTTGTGTGTAAATTTCTGCAGGGGATGATTTGGGCCCACAAGTCTCATGGCGGCGGGGAAAGGATACAGAAGAAAAGGAATAAGAACGCTCAAAAGAGAAGAGAAAGACCATCAAGTTGACGTCTCCCCCGTGATCCCCGTTTTAGGGTTAATTTTACTTTTATACTTATCGTGCTGTAGTCACTGTAATGTGATGGACCAAAGCTGGGTCGGACCACTATGTGAAAAAAAATTTGAACTCTCGGTTCACATATTTTTATCAAAAGATGTTTAAGCTCCCCCGACTTTCAACGTGACCAAAATCGGGGAGTCCAAAACATCCTTTCCTCTCAAAATGCCCAAAAACAGGCCCCTCACTGGGGCAACCGACCTCCATTATACAGAAGAAAAAAAAAAAGAAAACCACCAGACTTGCAAGCTGCCTTCTTTGCAGCCTGTGAGAGTGGGCAGGGGGCAGAAACCCCAAAAAGGAAGCCCCCTTTCCTTCCCATATAGGTTTTAAAAACAAAGTACAAACCAAAATAAAAAGTATCTTCG
>JAODAL010055302.1:0-24059 GCA_025379985.1 Phyllomedusa bahiana
GATTTTACACCCACCGTATAATACTACAATACCCCAATAGCACTGCTGGAGAAGAAATATGTGTGTCAGAAGGTCCCCAGGTAAAACTTCCACGGGGGCTTCCGTCGGGAAAAGCAATGGCCTAAAGGAAAAAGGGGCACAGGGAAGAATTCTTGGGTTCACACTATGCCCTTTACCTCATTCAAACAGTGATAATGAAATATCACATAATGTTACCACCACCTCAATATGGAACCAGCTGCCAAACGGGTGATGCAAGCAGATAAAAGACCTTCGTCTAAAAGTCCAATTGATCAAAAAATAAGGAAAAAACGCGTACCACAAAATAGCTGAAAAAAAAATCATGCTTTTTTTAAAAAGCCACAGCTTAGGAAAGTAACAATGCACTGATTTTTTTTTCCACGCATATTTATATTTAATTAATTCACAAAATTTAGCATTTTACTCACTGACACACAGCAATCAATGTCAAAACCCAAATAAAAGGACAAATTGTCCCCAAATTTTCCATTATCCCTCCACTGTGTCAGGGGTTTTTAGGTTGCAAGGTCTCAGATAGGAGGGGGAGCGGGGTGTGTTAAATTTTGTGCATCACTCTACCCTCTCAACCACAAGGAAATTAAACATGTCACCTCAGGGGAAAAAACTGTCGAGGATCTAAAAAAATGTTGTTCTACATAAAGAGACCTAGGCTATAAGAAGATTGCCAACACCCTGAAACTGAGCTGCAGCACGGTGGCCGAGCCCATACAGCAATTTAACAAAACAGGTTCCACTCAGAGCAGGCTGCTCCATGGTCGACCAAAGAAGTTGATTGCACATGCTTAGCATCATGTCCAGAAATAAGTGTTGTCAGCATTGCTGCAAAGGCTAGAGAATGGGGGTGATCCTGTCAGTGCACAGACCTTATGCTGTTCACTGCATCAAATTGGTCTGCATGACTGTCATCCTAGAAGGAAGCTTCTACTAAAGACGATACACAATAAAGCCCTCAAACAGGACAAAAATGGAACCAGTCCTTTGTCTGATAGACCCAAAATAAACAATTGGTTCAGATGGTTTCAAGCGTGGTGGCATAATTTGGTGAGGGTACAAAACAGTGTTCTTGCCTCATTAGCATATGGTGGAGAGTCTGGGTTTGGGGGCTACATGATGCTGCGGCTGTGGAGCTACGTTCATTTAGGAAACCATGAATGAAAAGATACTTACTACGAATGGAGCTGATTCCCTCCTCTTGGAAAATGGGGGCGGGCGTATTTCCTGCTATTACGACCCCAAACACACCCCCCCAAACAACCACTGTCTTTTTAAAGGAAAAAGAGGATAAAGTACTGGACTTTTTAAGCACATCTCCAAAATAAAAAACCCCTATTGAGCATCTGTGGGGCATCGTGAAGTGGTAGGTGGAGGATCACAAGGTCTCTAACATCCACCAGCTCCATCATGGAGGAGTGGAAGAGGATTTCAGTGACTGCAACCTGTGAAGCTCTAGTAAGCTCCATGCCCAAGAGAGTTAATACAGTACTGGAAAATAATGGTGGCCACCAAGAATATTGACACTTTAGGCACAATTTGTCCATTTTCACTTCAGGGTGTACTCACCTTTCTTGCCAACAATTTAGTAATTGATGGCTGTGTGTTGAGTTCCTTTGAGGGCACAACAAATTTACCCTGTTATATAAGCTACACACTGACTACTTTACATTATACCACAGTATCATATCTTCAGTGTTTTCCTATCAATAGATACTGTATAATCCAATATTTTAAAAAAAAATGTGAGTGGTGTACGTTTTTGAGATACTGCTTCTCACAAGGTAGGAATTTTGGCCCATTCCTCCTGACAGAACTGGTGTAACTGAGCCATGTTTGTAGGTCGCCTTGCTCGCACCGGCCTTTTAAGCTTTGCCCATAAATTTTCAACAGGATTGAGATCAGGGCTTTGTGATGGTCACTCCAAACCATATCCTTAAACCACTTTGTAACCAGTTTGACAGTAAGCTTCGGGTCATTGTCCATTTGGAAGACACATTTCCACCCAAGCTTTAACTTCTTGGCTGATATCCTGAGATGTTGCTTCAGTATTGCCACATAATCTTCTTTTCTCATGATGCCATCTATTTTGGGAAGTGCACCAGTCCCTCCTGCAGCAAAACAACCCCACAACATGATGATGCCCCCCCCGTGTTTCACAGTTAGGATGGTGTTCTTAGACTTCCAAGCTTCTCCCCTTTTCCTCCAAACGTAATGATAGTCATTATGGCCAAACAGTAACATAGTTTCATAGTTAGTACGGTTGAAAAAAGACACGTGTCCATTAGGTTCAACCAAGGGTGGGGAAAATGTGGGTGAAGGGAGAGAGACAAGGACATTAAACCCAGCCTCCCCACTGGATAATGCCCTGAAACCCACAAGGCAAGAACCAAACTGCTCCAGTGGAGACCCTATGTCCACCAGCCAGGATCCAGAATTTTACATAGCTACATACGCATTAATATTCTTTAGTTCCATTTAGGTATCTAAGCCTTTCTTGAAACTCTCTACAGTTCCTGCTGAGACCAGCTCCTCAGGCAGGATATTCCATAGATTCACAGTTCTTACAGTGATGAACGCCCTTCTCCTCTGGAGATTGAATCCTTTTTTCTCTAGTTGAAGGGAAGGCCCCTTTGTCTTTTGAAGGGGGCTTCACTTGAAATCATTTTTCCCCATAGTTTTTGTAGGGACCATTTATATATTGTGAGCTTGCACAGCTCTGGGATCGCTCACAAGTCCTTCAGGCATGAGACAGAGGCAGATATCTGGTTCAAACGGTGTCTTGCTTCCCCTGTTTTTTATTTCACCAGCATAAAAAAAACCGATATGGCAATACAGGGCACGGGCCAAACAAAAAAACAAAAAACAAAACCCCTTTCTTTCTAGCGCTTACTATAACGGGTGTATTTTCCCTAAAAAAAGCCCCTTTGGGGGAGATGGGTAGCAAAAATGGCTTCCAAAAGTGTGAATGTCTCCACCCCAGAAGGTAAGGGATCCCGCCCCCCAGTTTTTGGTTTACCTTTTAAACCTTATTCCTCCCCGGGGAAAACCCGGGATTTGGACCCAAATTGGGGGTAAGAAACCCACCCTGCTCTAGCTTACTCCCAATAAAAAGGCCAAACCCGGGAAGGGGCGGGTTTAACCCGTACTAACAGCAACTTAAATGTATGTCGAAAAGTTTGTACTGCCGAACCTATTTAACAAGGGCCCTTTTAACCCCCAACCAAGGTTTTTCCCTTTTGGGGCATGAATCTTGCTCTCTCCAGGCATCGCCCAAAAACCGGGCTGGGAAAATAACCCTTTCGCAGACCTTCCCAGCTGCGGCCTTACATATCCCCCCCCCTCTCCCTCAAAACCTGTGGGGCGGAGCCCCTTTGTCCCTAAAATTGTTTACCCTGAAAATGAAATTCAGCGTTGGCCCTGTTGTGACCCGGGGCCCGATGTTCTACAGAAAACCTTAAAGTCCGGTGGGCCCGGGAACCACCGGGTCACCCTTGCGTTTTTCCCCTTTTGTTCTGTCCATTTTTAAAAGGGGAGGAATGGTTGTGTGACTCAAAAGGGGTTTTTTTTTTTTACCTATAAAGTAGTAACGCAGGCCCATCGGGGCCCCAAACTTAAGGGCCCAAGGGAATTCTTTTCCACTATGGCGTGTTTTTCTCCGCCGCTGAAAAGCTTCCGGGCTGGGGTTTAAAAAAAGGGTGTTCTTTCCCTAAACCCAAGTTGGGATAGGGCCCCGGCCCCTAATCCTCCCCTCAGAAGCGCTCCCTGAAACAAAAAAATTCTTTCTGAAATTTTGGGGCCATAAAACCACGGGTCTCTTGCAAGTACCTCCTTTAGCCTTTGGAAGGTTGTTCGGGCCTCCGGGTTCCACTTGCCCCAAAGTGGACTTTGTCCCTTTTGTTAGGCCCATAAGCGGGGGCTATGGAGGCAAATTTTGGGTACGAACCCCTATATTCCCCCTGCGTTTACCTTAAAAAAGGGCCCGGACCTGCTTTTTTGGGAGATCGGTTGGGGCCCAATTTCAAATTTGCCCCCCCCAGTTTTTTTCCATTGGGGCTTGATGACTCCCCCCCCAATGTCGTAACCTAATAGGGGGCCCTCCTCTAGCCCAAAGGCACACGGGGTTGGGGGTTTGGGGGTCAAACCTGCTGCCCTTATGGCATCTAAGACAGCTTGCACCTGGTCAGGGGGGACTCCCAACCCGTGCAAAAAAATCACCACGTCATTTCCAAATATGCTGCTGCATTTTTTCTATGGGGCGTGGGATGACGGCCCAATAACCCCTCTGGAATGTGGCCGGACCCCCAGTAGGCCAAAGGGAAGGACCACGTAGGAAAGGGGCCCATTTTGGGGTGGAAAGGCCTTTTTCCCCCCCCTTGGCCCTCCTTTGTGAGGGGGACCTGCCAATAAGCCCTTGGTCGGTCTAACGTACTAATTACCCCCGCGGGTCCTAACATTCTAAAACCAAATTTCATCGCCCGGGGGGGTTCGGGTAGGCTTTAAAATTTTTTTGAGAGCTCGTTTGGGCTTGGGAAAATTTCTTTTTCAAAAAACGAAAGTGCCATCGGGTTTGGGTATGAGCACAATGGGGCTCGACCCCCCACTTTGGGATTTTTCTATGACCCCAAGCTCCAGAAATCTTTTAATCTCCTCGGAAAATTGTTTCCCTCTGGGCTTCAGGGACCAAATGGCCTAAACCCAAACCTTTTGGGCCCCGGGGTTCTGTGATGAGTCATGTTCAATGAACCCTTTGTGCGACCTGGAGATCTAAAAAACCTGCCCGGGTTCCCCTTTTTAGGAAATTTCCCCAGTTTCCTGCCGCTGTGATTTTTATAGGGACTCGGGGGGGATTTCGGGGGGGTGGCAACTCTCCGTTTTGGGGGACCCCCATGCTCCCCTTTTTCCCCCCGTAAACTTTTGGCCGGGGCCTTCCAGGGCTTAAAAAAGGTTGATGTGGAAATAACTGATAAGGGTTTTCCCTTTTAACCCGGCTGGAACACCTTATAGTTTTTACCTCACTGACCCGCTCCTTTTTTAAAATTAAAAGGGGCCCGGCCACTTTGAAAAAAACCTGTTTCGAACCCGGGGGAAAAAGTAAATAACACCCGATCGGGGGGGGTAGAAACAAAAATGAACCCTTGCGGACCTGTTATATACCCCTTTCCCCGGGGTTTTTTGGGCCCCCCTTAGGTTCTCCCGCACTTTAGGGAGGGCTGCTGCGATTTTTATCCTGCATCTCGGCAAAATGTTCAATCCGCTTTATAGGGGGATTTTCCTGCTCCCCCCGGGCTCCTTGGGAAAGGGACCCGGGAGTCCCCCGGGGGAAGTCTACCATAGAGGAGGGCCGAAGGGAGAGAAACCCCCTGGACGTTTGGGGGTACCCCTGTATAGAAACATGAGATTTGGGTTTTTTTGGGGGGGTAAAACTTTAAAAACCCCCTCCCCAACCTTTTTTTAAACATTGAATTTTGGGTTTAAGGGAAAACCTCCTTCCAAAAGACCAAGGGGCTTGGGGGTTTATTTAACCCAGGTACGGAAAATGGGTTAAAATTGAGGGGGGCGGCAGAGTTTTTTGGTCACCTTAGACATGAAAGGGGTACCCTGGGCTGTCGTATCCCCCTTCGGGATTCCCTTGCGGGGAAATTTTTGGGAAAAAAATCCTTGGCCCAAAACCCCTTTGGGGGAGGTGTTCCAAGGGGAAAGGGCCCGGGGTATCGGGTGGCGTAGTCAAGGACCAAATAAAATGCTGAAAGTCCTCGAGGTTTTACTTTGGGGGCGGCCCTACCAAAGGGGCCATGCCGGGTCCTCCAAAGGGGGCCTCTATTAAGGGGGATTTGGGGGCTCCGAAAATGAGGCCTAGGGCATTTATTTTTGGGAAATTGGGCAAGGGCTGGCAGAAAACTTCAATTGCCCCATAAATCCCCGGCCAGTAGAAGTTACGCCCTTTTTCTCTCCCCCGGGTTTTTTTTCCCAAACCCCCAAGTGTCCCCCCAGCACATGGGGGTGGGCTTGCTCCCAACCCCCTGGCGGACATGTGACTTGGGGAAACCCCCAATTGCTCCCCACCCGGGGGCGGTCCCTTTTTTTCCCGGGGATAACATATCGTTGTTGACCGAAAAATGAGGGGAAACCCTATTTCCCCGGGCCGGGCCCCCGGGGTTTTTTTCCCTCTTTAAACTTGACGCTTCTCCAAACTTTTTCTAGGTTTGGGTCCCCTTTTCCCTTTCCCCCGGCCAAAGGGCCCCCTGGATATTGGGAAGGAGGCAACCGAGCTCAAGGGGTTTTTTCCCCCGGGGCCCCCGCCAGGACGGACAATGGAAACCCCCCCTCGGGGGTTCCGGGGCCCTGTGCGGACACATCACCCTGTTAAAAACAAATTTTACCTTGCCCCTCTTTTATTTTCCCACAAAAAAAAGAACAAGGGAAAGTCCCAGCCTTTGACAGCCTGTTGGGGAGGCCCCGCAACGACAGTACCAAATGGCGTGCGGACCGCAGGGGTCTCTATGGTGGGGTCCCGGGAGTTGGGTAAATCTCTAGTGTCCCCAAGGATAAAAAGACCAAACCCCCATAAAGGGGGGAAACGGGGGTTGGCCCCGAGCTCACCAGCTTGGCCTGTACCAGGGTCACCAAACTCCCGGAGTTTCCCTGAGTGCTTTTTAATGGGAAGGGCCCTTGGTTTTTTAAAGTCCCCCTCCCGCCCTCAGGTCCGGGAAAAAAGGCCTTTTGATTGGGGTTCCCCCGGGGGTTTGAAAAAGGGGGCCCAGGACGCAGCCCATTGGGGCCACTGGGAGCTGTCTCTCTCGGCGGGTCCTCTCGAAGGTTGGGGGTATGCTTCAATATCATCGTTGGGGTCACTTTCGGGGAGGACGTGTATCACCGCTTTACGGGGGTGGACTGCCCCCCTGATGGAAACCCTTTTGGGTTTCAGCAGGGGCCCGAAGCTGTTGGGTGAAGGGGCCAGGGTTTACACGGTTTTCTGCTCTTTTAAAGGCTGCCTGGGGCGTCTTTAATCCAAAAGGGGATTGGTTTCTGCCTGGCTCCCAAAGGTTTCCCCCGGGGGGGGGGGGGGGGGGCCTTTTGTTGACTTGCCGCCACAGCTGGGGGTTTGTATTTGGCCTGAATTTAACTGTTTCCCCCAAAATCGTCCTTTTTTGGATGTCTCTGCTTGCGGGACAGTTGTGCTTTAATCCAAAGACATGTGGGGACCCCGTTTCCCGCCTGGGCTCTTTAAGAAAAAAAGCGTCTCTTTAGAATGCCCCCCATCCTCCACCATATGTGACTTGCACAGCTCTTTGGGTCCTCACAAGTCCTTTCAGGCTGAAAACAGAGGGAGATATCTGGTTTTAAACGGGCCCCTTTCTTCCGGGGTGTTTTTTTTCAAACCGCATAACAAAACCGTATGGCAATAAAAAATGCACACAAAATAAAAAATAAAAAAAAAAACTCCTGCTCGTCTGGGGGGCCTTACTATACCCCAAAAGGGAGTTCCCTCACTTTGCACCTTGGGGGATGGTGAAACAGAAAACCCGGCTTCCCCCCAGTGGGGAATGTCCCAGCCCCGAAGGTAGACTTGGAGGAAAGCAGCCCGGCCCCGTCAGCTTACCTGCTGAACCCTTTTTACCACCGGGAAAACCAGGGGGTGGAGCCCTGGGGGGTTTAAACACCCCCCTGCTCATGCTTTCTCCCAAAAAAGGGCCCACCCGGGAAAAACTGGAAACCTACTAACAGACAATTGAATGTATGCGACAGTCGGGGGGGGGGGGGTACTGCCGACACCTATTTAACATGGCCTTTTCCCCTCCACCAAGGTTCTTACCTTGGTGGCATGTATCTTGCTCTCCACGCATACGCCCCCCCCGGGGGGATAACACTCCATCCAGACCTTCCCAGCGGGGCCTTACAATATTTATATTAATTAATCATGCCCCCCCGAAGCCGTTTTTTCTCAAGACTAAATAAGTTCAATTTACAACCCTTTCCTCAAAACTAAATGCTCCATTCCCCTTTAATTTGGTTGCCTCTTTGTACTCTCTCCAGCCCCATTACATCTCTTCTATAAACTGGGGCCCAGAATAAAACAGCATATTCAAGGGGGTTGCACCATGTTTTGTACAGCGGTACATTTAAATCCTGTCTCACGGTCATGCCTTTTTTAATACACGCCAATATCTTACTTGCCCTAGAGGCACTGATTGACATTGCATGCCGTTCTGTAGTTTATGATTACAAAACCCCAGATCTTTCTCGAAAGCGTTCTCAAGTTTTTCTCCAAAGTCCCGTAGATTATTTCCCCCCAATGCAGAACCTTACTTTATCCACATTGAACCCCATTTGCCAAGGGGATGCCAGCACTCAGTGTGTCCATCTGTTTGAAATTTATGAGCATCTACCATAATTGCACTACCCTGCATGCTTGGTGTCACTGCAAAAATTTAAACCGGCTATTATCCCTTCCACAAATCGTTAATAAATACATTAAATAAAAGAGGCCCCCAATACTGAGCCCGCGGGACATCACTCACAACCAGGGGCCCCCCAGAGTAGGGGTAAATTTACCCCCACTCTCTGAGTTATCCCAAAAGCCATTTTTAATCCCAAATTTCAACTGTTATCTCTAACCCATGGGTTTAATTTACCAAAAAAACGTTTATGAGGGGGCAGTGCAAATGCCTTTGCAAAGTCTAAAAACACAATTCCACGCTCCCGCTTCCAGACTTCTACAACCTCTTTATAAAAAACAGTCAATTGGTCGGGCACTTTTTGTCCTTGTTCAATTTCAGTTCAATTTTTGTTTCGTCGACCAAGGAATGTTCCAAAAATTTAGGTTTTTTTCCTGTGGCATTTGCAAACCTAATTTTCTCTTATATGTTTCTTTTTGGGGTAATGGCATTTCCCGGGAATGGGCCCTTTGCCCCTGTTTTAACAGCACTCGTTTTTTCCCCGTGGATAATGACATATCTTTTTCAAATTCCCCCAGCATCTTCACAAAACTTTCTTTTGTTTTTGGGTTGATATCAAGAACAGAAACCGTCATCTTTTAGCGGTAAGGGTGGACATTCCCCTCTTTTTTACTTGGTTTTAAATTGCTTTACAATGACCAGACTTATTGCAAACCCCCAATTTTTTCCTGATATCTTTGGCGATTTCTTTAGACTTTCCATGATGTTGCCCCCCCACATGGTGTTTTTTGGTGTGCTTTAAAAATACATCCACATCTGTCTGTCTAATTAACCAGATTTTGCTAATAAACCAGAAGCGTCCAAAGAATACATATCCTTACATCAATGACTTATTGTTTAACTCACTTTTTATGTTAAACACATTTTTAAGAATTTTTGGTTATTTTTGAAAATTTTCCATATCACTTTCAATATTTAAAACAAATTCTTGAGTCCTGCAGTTTTCACTTTAGCCACTATGCCTAAAAATAGTTTGACACTTCCTGTTCTGTAGAGAGAGGTTTTCAGCAGTCTGCTTTTTAAATATAATGATCATTTTAGAGAGAGAATTTTGGCAGCTTTGCATTGGACCTCAAGTTATTTTGTGCATCTGAAGCCACCAAAATTAAGCCCTGTATTCCAAATGGGGTCTATCTTAGAAGGTTTGCCCCCCTCTTCTTTTAAAAAATCTTGTACAACCCCTTTAACTTTTGTATAATGGTTTGAGGACTTATCTACAGTCTAATGCACATTACAGAAAGGCTGTAAAAGGTCAATATGCCTCCTTAATGCCATGGAAAGGTCAATATACAGTACTGCTTTAATACAGAACCGCATCTGTATGTTATTGATCAATACTCCAGTTTTCAATATTTCAATAGACAAAGCAAAACTTCTTTTTAGAAGAAGGGGGTGTGTTCCAACCCTGAAATGTTGCATAGGTGTGCAGCACGACCTGATTGTCCAAGCGGTTCCTCTTAACCAAATCGAATAAACAGAAGATTGCTTGCTTGCAACACAAATATAAGTATACCACTAATTTTTTCAGCAAATACTATGCGGAATATGTGTATGGAGTGCTTTTAAACTTTATTGGATGCACTGATATAATTAATAATAAAAAGTTAATCAATAAGTTTATACATGTGTAAAAAGAAGTTTTGGTTGGTCTATTGAAATATTGCAAACTAGATTGTGGAGCATAAGAGGAGGCTTGTGCTATAGACTGTCAAGTGTTATATGAGTTATATTTAAAATAGATTTGATATAAATTGATCAATGCTCACTATTTGGTGATTTTTTTTTATAATTTAAACTGAAAATAACATTCGGATGAAAGGTACAGGATATCGAAGAAATACAGAAGTACTAAAAGGCTCAATTTACATCTATAGGTGTTATATAAAGACTTCACACAAACAGAGTGATAATAAGGCTGAGTATTTTACTTGTCTTTCCAATCTAATTGTCAGATATGACTTATTATGTGTCTAGCAATCAGTGATGACCACTGGACATTTATAGTATTATATGCTGCTGTGCTATTTATACTGTGTGAACCTGTTTTCCAACCTCCCACATGCTAATCCTGATGTGCCAAGCAATTACCATGGGAGATAGGTCAGATGGCATAACACATTATAAAACACTGGTTGCTTTGAGCTATGTTGTGAAAAGTATATTATGATACATTTCAGTAAAAATGTAAAGAACATTAAAGTTGTAAAAAATGTTGTTATGACCGTGCCTGTTCAGGCCACTGCGCAGCCCTCTGTCCCTAAGATATGGCAGAGACTGACCTTTTGGCCATGATAGTATCTGTATGCTACATGTTGTGGCGCTGTCGGAACACGGTCTGATTCTGTGCTGACTGAGGTGTGATTGAAAGCTCTGTCACTGCCGTCTGGTTCTTTGCTAGCCCTTGGGCAGTAGGGCTGCAGATCGTTCTGCCTAAGTGGTGGGTGACAGCTGCCTTCACCAATGTAGGCTGGTTGTCTGTTTTCTGTGTGATCTTGATGTCAGAGAGCAGACCCAATCTCCGTCCTGGAACCGGACTCTGACATGCCTTATCAGACCACATTTCCCCTTCTCCAGTGTTGGTGATAGTCTTTGTACTGCAGCTAGCGTTTTTGTTGGATTTGACTACCTGGATATTAACCTTTTGGCCCATCTTTTTACCTCTTTTTTATCCCTGCCATCTTTGTACCTTTGCTGCTCTCTGGTTGTGACCCTTTGCCCTTGACTTTTCTATATTGTGTTTGTCTTTCTAGTCTTTGTCCTATGTGTCACCTTAGTGAAGTAGGGACTGTCGACTCGTTGTTGCTGACCTCATAGGGTATGGCCGGCAAGTAGGCTTGGACAGCCTATGGGGGCTTTTTTCCTGGCCATCCAGATTAGTATGAACCTTATTCGGCAGCTCACTAATCATATGGAGGACCAAGCTAATCTTGTCTATGACCTGGTTAAACATGTACAGCTCCTCACCCAGCAGCAGCCAGCTGTCATACAGAGCCCAAACTGCTTCTCCTGGACCATTTTACAGGGACCACCAAAGGTTTAACACTTTTTGGGAGTCATGTCAGTTATACTTTATGATCAAGCCACTTTCCTCTGAGACCCAAATGGTGAGCGTAATGGTCTGTTTTTTCAGTCCCGAGGACTCATTAATTCTGGTCCAGACCACGCATCATTTGTGGAGACTCAGCTCTTGAATATACGCCAAAGTAAAAGATCGGTGTTAAAGGCCCTGTTCAGACAGGACCTAACTGACACCATCAAAGATGTTTGGGTCCACCACCCTAACCCCAGTTCTTTAGATCAAGCCATGACTCTCACAGTCCACATGGACTACAGGCTCCAGAAGAGGGGAAAGGAAAAGCTAAGACATGACGATCCTCCCGAGTCTTCAAGTCTCCCCCTCACTACTAACTCTGTCTCTCTCCCTTCCATCCTGGAAGAGGAGCCGATGCAACTCGGAGTCATGGATGGTAAAACCAGAATGGAGTACCACATGAGAAATACCCTGTGTCTGTACTGTGGCAAAGAAATTCCTTTTGGAGCTGTCCCACTAGATCCAGATCCTAGCAGGAAAATAGTCAGTGCCTGAGTGGTAGACGGAGGGGCCACTCAGGCAGTCAGGTAACATTTGAGTCTATTTCTGAATTCGTATTTTTGGTGTCGTTTGTTGATTCTAAGTCTGCATCTGGGCAGGCCCTTTTTTGTCAGCCTTGGGCCTGAACTTAGTGAACCTGGAGCACCCTTTTCCCATTACGGAAGCTAAATTGACCCCATTGGTAGAAGACAGGATCCACTTCAAAACCCCCCAGTTGTATTTGCAGGTCGGCCCTAACCATTTTGAGTTTTTGACTTTTTTTGTCATGGACAAGTAGTCATCAGATATTGTTTTGGGTCTCCCATAAACATGACAACGCCTTTGACTGGAGTAGTGGAGAATTTATTAAATGGGTTCTCAATGCTCCTCCCATTGTGTCTCTCTACAGGTCTCTGGGGGCCAGATGGAGGAAGACAACCCTCCTGATTTCTTTTCGGGCTTTATTGCTACCTAATGGGTCTTGTGACAGTGGTGTTGAGTTCCTTCCTGAGTTTGGATATCCTAAGGGAAGGACCTTCAGGTTGTCAACTCTTCAGAAAAATTAGCCTTTTCGGGGTTGTGGTCAGGACCGTTGCTCGTGATCTTGCTGCCTCTGTTGTTGATTCTCAGGATCAGGCACCTAGTAACACTTCTGCCATGACTGGCAGGTCTGATTCGTCTCCACCTGGTCCATAGGAGGAGACTGAAGGCAGAACCTTGACACCTGCGGAGCCGGGTTCTACTGCTCAGTCTCCAGTGTGTGACTCAGAAGTAAAGGACTAACAACTATGCACAGTCTTGTCCCAGGCTCCTCTGATCCTGGTCAAAGCCCAAGACAACCAAAGGTTCTTCACAAATAAAAATGTTATGTAGGTCCTGGTGATGCTGTGAGTAATAAAGTGTGGTCATCTACTAAGAACCTGCGTCTTTAGGTTCCATCTGGGAAATTTTTCCCGCAACCTATCAAGCGATGCCATCGCCTGAGCCCTTCTATGCCTGGTGGATCTACTGAGGGTCCAGAGGACCCTCATAAAATGGGGGTACAGTCATGACCATGCCCATTCAGGCCACAGTGCAGACTTCTGTCCTTAAGGTATAGAAGAGACTGTGCTTTTGGCCATAATTGTATCTGTATGCTAGAGGTTTTTGGCAGTGTCTGAACACAGTCTGATTCTGTGCTGACTGAGGTGTGATTGACAGAACTGCCACTCCCATATGGTTCTTTACTGACCCTTGGACAGGGCTGCAGATCATTCTGCCTGAGTGGTGAGTGAAAGCTGCCTTCACCAAGCACCCTTCCGGCCTGGTTGTCTGTGTTCTATGTGGTCTGGATGTCAGAGAGCTGGTTCAATCTCTGTCCTGGAACCGGACTGTGATATCCCTTATTAAGGCAACAATTTCTCTTCTCCAGTGTTGGTGATAGTCTTGTACTGAAGCTAGCATTGTTTGTTGGATTTGACTACCGGGGATATTTCCCTTTTTTTTGCCATCCCTTTTAAACCTTTCTTTTTCTGCTGCCATCTTTTTTTAACTTCGCGCTTCTGGTTGGGGTCCCTTCCCTTCCTGTTTATTCTATATTGTGTTTGTCTGTTTAGTTTTGTTCTGTGTGTCCCCTTTAAGTTAAGTAGGGACTGCCCCGACTATTTCATTTTCCCTTTTTTTCCCTTTGCAGTTGTATCTAATGTTTTGCTACACAAGAAAAAATTTTAAAAGGGGTTTTTCCCTAAACCTTGTGCCCTCAGAGCCATCAGAAGTTTTACATTCATGCATACTGTCTCTAACTGATCAGGCTGTTGGTGGTTCTATAGCAGGGATTAGCATATCAGCTAGGCATTAACAGCTCTTCTAAATACACTGATATTAGAGCAGGAGGTCATTATCCATGAGCTCTGAAGCTATCTGCTCTAAAGTAAACAAGTAAATTAGCCCTTTAAAAAAATTTGTCGGGACCTGTGATAAAGTTACCCCTTGCCAGTGTGGGGAAGGGGGGGGGTCGGGGGCCCACAGGGGAATTGCTCTTGGGGGGCCCCACCCAAATTTACATGAAAAAAAACCCCCCACTTCCGGACATAAATGCCCCTTTTTCCCACATAAAACAGTTGCAAAACAAAAACTGTATTGTTTTAGTACAAAATCAAGTTAGTCACACTTTTGTCAGTCAAACATTTTCATAAAAACGGGGCTAAGAAAGCTCCCCTATCCCCCCCCAGCCCACTTTAACAATTTCTCCTCCCTTTCCCGGGTCCCCACTTCACCACTTTCTAAAATAAACACCAGCAAGAAAGAAAAAAGTCTGACCCAATCACGGGGTCAGGTTTTCCCCTAAATTTTAAACAATCGGGGGACACATGTACATTTGGCATTTTCCCTGCGCCGTAAAACCTAAAACCCCGCCATAGGGAGCCCACATAGTGGCCCAGCACCGGGGCTCAGGTAAAACCTTACAACCCCACCATATAGAGACCACATAGAGGTAAACCCCAGCTCAGGTATAACCTACAACACCACCATATAAAAACCACATAGTGAAAAAGACACCAGCCAGGAAAAACCCTTAAAAACCCCCACCATATAGAGCCCAAAAATTGGGGCCCAGACATCAGTTGGTAAAACCCTTTACAAACCACCATATAGAGACCAAAATAGGGAAAACCCGACACCGGGTCAGGTTTTAACCTAAAACACCCCCGCATAGAGACCAATAGGGGTCGGGGACATCAGCTCGGAAATAACCTATAACCCCACCATTAGAGCCCCACATAGTGGTCAGACACCAGCAGGGTTTTTTCTCTTTGACGTTTTTATTCCCTTTTCTTCTGCATCCATTTCAGCCGACTATGATTTCCCGGCACAACTCTTCCCTCAGAATTTAACACAAAAAATATCTTAGAATTCTCATTTTTCCAAAATCTCTTTTCCTATTCCCACTTTGTACAAATTTCCCCAGGGGGGGAAAGAGGGGTACAACCCACAACTTAGAGGCCCTATTATCCTAAGGGGTTTGGGAAGGGGGGGGGAGAGAACAAACCCCCCGGAGATAAGCTAAACTATGGGGCTTCCCTCTCAATTAAATTAAAAAAGGGGCAAATGGAAAGCCCCCAGGTAACTAGATAGGCCCTATTTAGGTGGGAGACCCTCGTGGATAAGTTGGTAGGCCAGCCCCAGGTTGGCGGTGGGTCCTACCCCAGGGGTGGGTAGGTAAAGTAGCCCCAGTTAGATAATCAGGCCCCAGTTAGGCAAGTTGATGGGGTACAGTTAGGTTGGGGAATCCCAGTTATTGGATGTAGGTAGTTAGGGTCCCCTTTATATAGACTGCAAGCTTTGGGGCCCCCCTTTAGGTAGTGTCGGGGAGTTTTGGGGTTCCCTTTAATAATAAGGCATTTAGGGCCCCCCTTAGGTAGTATGCAGGCAGTTAGGGCCCCCTTTAGGTAATACAGGCAGTTTGGGTTTCCCCTTAAAGTAGTAAACAGCAGTTAGGCCCCCTTTAGGTATTGCAGGCAGTAGGGCCTCCTTTTGTAGTATACGGCTTTGGGGGTCTCCTTTAGGTAGAAAAAGGCAGTTAGGGGTCTCTTTTAGGTTTTGTAAACAGAAGTTAGGGTTCCCCCTTTAGGTAGTATACGCAGTTAGGGTCTCCTTTAGTAGTTGCAGGAAGTCGGGCCCCCCCTTTTTGCTAGTGTGCAGGGTCGGGCCCCCCCTTAGTTTTTGGTATTTCAGGGCCCCCTTTTTTGACAGTCGGGGCCCCCCCTTTAGTTAGTAAGAGCCCCCTTTAGACAGCAGGGCCCCTTTTAGCAGCAGGGCCCACCTTGGGTTTACCGGGGACCCTTTTAAGGTAGCCGGGGCCCCCCTTAGGTAGCCAGGGCCCCCCTTTAAAAGGTAGCCAGGGCCCCTTGGTATCGGGGTCCCCTTTAGCTAGCCAGGGTCCCATTAGGTGTCGGGCCCCCCCTTTAGGTAGCTGGGGCCCCCTTTTTGTGTCGGGGCCCCCCCCTTTAGGTAGTTTAAAAAAAACAAAAAAAAACAAAGAAACAGCCACTTACCTCACTCCCGCTCCTGCTGCACCCCGCGGGCCTCAATGCCGCCTGCATAGGGCGCGGTATGGATGTCCCCGCGTGCCACGTCACCAGTAGGGGCCGGCCCCTAGCGGTTTTAAAGGTCTAGGCCTTAGGCCTGGGGGGCACCCGGGAGCGCTACCCCCCGGGAGTCGGGGACATTAGTCCCCGACTCCCGGGCCCTGTCTCTGAGCGCTCAAGACACAGGGCCCGAGCGTTCAGTAACCGGTTGCGGCGTACGGGCCCCGGGGAGCGCTGGCACTGCCTCCGGGGGCCCACCGGGGGATTCACCGATCCCCCTCAGCCCGTCCGAGCCCCCTTCCCGCTCTTAATGCCCTCTTTGGGGGCACTCAGAGCAGATAAAAGAAATTGTATTTCCTCAAAAAGGAAAAAAAAAAAAAAGATCAATAATTTTTTAAAAAACTTTTAAACCGTCTCTGTTATTGAAAGCTAAACTTTGTGTGAGACAACCCCCCTTTAATGTCAGCAGCACAAACAAAGCAACTTGTTTATTTTTGGTGCTAATGTAATTTGGCTGAAATAAAACTGAAATATTGCATTGCTTATTATTAACATGATTACAATATAATTGTATAGGCCAACACATTTTGCACAATGCTATATAAACAGTGACAAAATAAAATGAAAAAGTTTTTTCTAGATGAAACATCGCATGGTTTCTGTTCTTCAAAAAGAATGTAACATAGAAAGATTATAGTGTTGGGAAGGGTATGAGCCATTCTAACTAACCCTTCAGAGGATCCTTTGGTGGTCTCGATTCCTTCTAAAACAGTCACTTTTCTTTGGGCTTATCTGTTGATAGGCTGCACTAACAGAGAAAGAAGTAGCCACTTCTTTTGGTATAGATCCTATCCTGTGCCCACCTCTCTAGATGCCCTTTCCATAAAACGCATGACTCTTTAAAGAAAAACATATTTTTACAGTGTTATCCTTGCATTGCAGTCTACTGGCTAACACAAACTGCAATAGGCAAGATAAAAAAAAATTGTAATTCAGTGTCTGTTCCACTTGATAGATTGCCTTTAACAAGAAATAAACTGTAGCATACATCTCCTACAAATTATTTCCAGGAATACATTCTACATAACATACCTAACAAGTGAAGAAAAACATGAAAATTCAACAGAGAAAAATCCTCCAAGGCATGTTGAAATATTTAATGACAAGATTTTACTTTGATATGTACAGCCAGGCAATGATGCAGTAGTGTTTGCATAATAACATGAGTTAAAATTATTTGAGTAACATAATTAAAATGTCATCTAGAGGGAGTGTTATTTTAGTATGCAGATTGCCTTTTAAAAACACAGTGGGAATAGCGGTTTTTTATTTTCTGTTTTGGCAAAAACTATATGAATCCCCATATTAAAATTTCATAGACACCTGAGGGTTTACATCTAAGGAGATAAAAATTTTCATTACTGATATAAACTTTAAATTTGTATTACACCAGTTAAAAACAGAATAACAAAATCTTTCCACGGGGGAAGGGGATAGGAGTGGCTGGGGGAAAGGGCCCTGCCCCAAAAGGTGGATGCGACTGCTAAAAAAAAAGGCACCCCCCATCAGCTCGCATTTAATGGGGTTGTCCGTTTTTTGTGGGGTTTTTTTCTAAATCATTTTAGTCGGTCAGTGAGAAAATAGTGAAAGTGTTTCCTTTCCAACAAGTTCCATTTATGGTCCCGCTGCTTCCGTTCACTGCTCACGTGACCTTGCAGGCTTTCACCGGTCCCAATGATCACTTCCTGTCTGAAGAGCATGTTATTACTGAACCCGTGTTTGGGCTGCAGGGTCACAGTTAAGACCCTGAGTCATCAGTAGGCATCCTGGGAACAGAGCCAATTTGAAAGGTGAGTCTCTTATTTCTTTTCTATTTAACCTCCTCCCTGGACCCACTGCTTTTTTTTTTCTTACAACCAGGCAACTCCTTGGCATCTATGACAATTTACTATTTTAAGCAGGATCTTGGAGAGTCTACCTCCGCCCACAATACAATCATGGGGGGGTCAACTGGTTGTCATGGCAACCAGAGGTCTAATGAAAGCTTCTAGGCCTTCCATCATACTGCACTTACTGCACATTCCCAGAAGCAG
Source organism: Phyllomedusa bahiana (assembly GCA_025379985.1). Taxonomy (NCBI): domain Eukaryota; kingdom Metazoa; phylum Chordata; class Amphibia; order Anura; family Hylidae; genus Phyllomedusa; species Phyllomedusa bahiana. Next base: position 18,224 of record JAODAL010055302.1, read on the forward strand.
GGTGTAATACAAGAGCAAATTTTAATTTTTTCACATTTAATTTTTCTTAGAAAACCCCCAGAAAAATTTCAGATGTGAACGTGTGGGCGGGGTTTATTTTCCTGTTAAATTTTATTTTTTGGCTTAGTATCCTTTTAAGAGACCGTTCCTGAATTAGGGTTTAGACAGGTACCTAACAATTTTTATATAGAGGATGGTTTGCTACTCTTTTTGTAAGTGTACATTACAGCTCTCAAAGCTATTTGCCCCCATAGATTTGGACCAAATGTAAAAATGGTTGGATTCATTTTGTATTGGCCAGAAAACACTTTGATACATATCGAGGGCCCCCAAAAATAGTCTTTTTGCCCCTGGTGAATGACAGTTTAGCTAGGGTTGTGAGAGCAGGATCGTTGTGATGGTTATTGTGTAGCTTGTTGTTTCCCACATGAATAGCAGTTACAATATTAAGCCAGGAGGTAAGTATGGCAGCTTCTCACTCAACATGCAAGGAAAATTGAATCGCCGTCTGGTTTACCAAATTTCCTGTCTCCTGTGAATCACATCTTCTACTTTTACCATATCTACGAGGATAATAATGTCCTATGATAAACCAAGAAAGCAATATTATGGCAGGGCTTGCTGTTTGTAACTTAATTTTGATAGAAAGATTCTTTGTATACATTTAATATTGCACCCTGGTGTCGGACTGTGGTACCTAAGGGCCGTATGCAGAGTTGATTCCAGGGGCCCACTGGTAGAGTTACTTCTGGGCTCATTGGTGTAGTTTATTTTGGGAGCCCACACTGCAGCCACTGTAAATGATTATACATGCCTCCTATACACTAAACTGCCTCTTGCTTTTTGCGTTTCTTGTCTTTCTGACTCTTCCAAGGATACATATGCAGTTAAAAACCAATTCCAGGTCTGCCATGCTCAGGGACCCAACAGGGTTTTCTCCTGTATCCCTGTTTGCTATTCAAAAGTCTGATTGACCATCATATTTTGCTATAATACCATCAGTAGCTGTTAACACTGCAATGATGTATTATATTTAAATGATGATATTCATAGACTCTGACAGTTGATCTGAACACTTAGGTGGATATGTATGAAAAGTGGTGCCCCTTGGCAGTCGTACTTCTCAGTCAGGACGACGTGTTAAATGCGCCACAGGTGAAAGGTTTGCCTAAATTGCTAACGTATGGTGCATCGAATGAACATGTTTGGCACATTATGCACCAGATTTGACATTTTGTAATGCGCCAAACATATGGGGGTCGTCTGAAGGCGGTCTGGGGGCGTGTCGCACCACACTCATAATAATTGACACATTTATGAATGTGGTTTGACAAAACTAGGCGCATTACTGCTCGAGCACGCAGACCTATTTCAATGTGGTCTGCCTGAGCCTGAGCAGTCGGAATGGAAATAGATTTGCCATCAGGGCAAAAAATGTCCCTTATTTCTTAACTTATATCAGTAAAATAATAAAAAGTAATTTATGATAATTGTCAAAGTGTATAAAATTTAATTATTATTATGTAATATGAAATTATATAATATCTCAAAAATATAAACATAAAATATAAAATGATGTCCTATTAAATGTCTTTAAGATGAATATAATCTAAAATTAATTTAAAATTAAATAATATAAATTAAACCATTACAGCATCTACCATAAATATTGTTCTCAATCGTGTATTTATGGAGTAAGCATAGTGTTATCAGTGCTTACAAACACTCAATCATAGCAGGCTAGAAATAAAATAAAAGGCAATAGAATAGCATGTCAGTGAATAGAAACTATGGTAGTGATGTTGCACCACAAATCTCAGCAAGACCTGTGGTGTACCGACTATTGCTGTATGTCAAATACACATTTGCCGCATTACTAATGCACCAAAGTTCCATGGCGAGCCAAACACAGATGCAAGGTACCTCAAACCTTAGGCACCATTTATGATTGCAAATTCACCACTTTCATATATTTAGACGCATTTTTCACTGGAAAAAAGACATGAAAAATGGCCTCGACGTGCCAAGTTTCATATATGTTACCCTCAGTGTAAAATTGTCTCACAGCACTTCAGAAATATGTCTCATTGTGAGACACATTTATGCACCATAAACTGGTGCATAGACGGCAAATGTCCAATATGAATGCACCATTGTTTTGTATCTGACTCTATGGCACACCTTTAGCTGTATTATTTATTATTATTATTATTATTTATTTTAAAGCCCCATTGATTCAGGGGCTGTACATTCGAGGGTTACATACATTACATAAGTCAAACGAGTACAGTGATAAGGGATAATGACAATTGGCACACAGAGGGAGAGAGGACCCTACCCGCAAGGGCTTACAATCTACAAGAGGGGGAAAGAAAAGGGAGGGAGGGGAACATGTCTGTGGGGGAAGTAGTGACAATTTTTAGTGGAAGGTTATAGGAAGCCGAAGAAATGGGTTTTCAGGGCTTTTGGAAGGGGTGAAAGTGGAGGAGAGTCTGATGTGTTGGGCAGTGAGTTCAAAGTGTGGGTAAAAGCACGGAGAAGTCCTGGAAAAGGTTTGTTGAGGAGCTGATAAGGGAGAGCAAGAGAAGGTCCTGTGAGGAGCGGAGAGTGCGTGGGGGAGATATTTGGAAATTAGGGCAGAGATGTATGGAGGGAGATTTCATGGAGACCCTTGTAGGTCATGGTTAGTAGCTTGAAATGAATTCGCTGGGCAAGGGGAAGCCAGTGAAGGGGATTGGCAGAGGGAGGGGGCAGAGGAGAAACGAGGAGAGAGGTGGATAAGACGGGCAGCAGAGTTAAGGATGGTTGGAGGGGAGCGAGGGTGTAGCTGGAGGCACTGAGAAGGATATTGCAGTTAGTCTAGGCGGGAGATGACAAGGGCATGGACAGCATTTTTGTAGTGTCATAGCCGAGGAAACGAGCGATGCGAGAGATGTTTTTTCAGGTGGAGGCGGCAGGCAGAGGTGAGGGTTTGGATGTGGGGTTTGAAAGATAAAGCAAGTCTAGGATTACCCCAAGAACACGGACTTGTGGGACCGGTGAAAGTGTAGAGCCGTTGACTGTAATAGAGAGACCCGGGGCAGGGAAAGGTTGGATGGTGAAAGATGATGAGTTCTGTTTTCTCCACATTTATTTTAGGAGACTGATGAGAAGAAGGGGGAAATGGAGGACAGACAGTCAGGATCCGGGAGAGTAGAGAAGTGACATCTGGGCCAGAGATGGAGAGTTGGGTATCATCAGCATACAGGTGGTAATGAAAGCCAGTAGGCTATGAGTGCCCGAGCCAAGGGGTGTAGATAGAGAAGAGTAGTGGACCGGGACTGACCCTTGGGGACACCAACAGAGAGGGGCCGGGGGGGAGGAGGTGGAGCAAGAATGAGAGACGCTGAAAGTCCGATCAGTGAGGTACGAGGAGATCCAGGAAAGAGCCAAGTCCCGTGATGCCGAGGGAGGAGAGGATTTGTAGCAGGAGGGGAAAGGTCGACAGTGTCAAGGCAGAGGACAGGGCCAAGAGGAGGAGCACGAGTAGTGGCATGAGGCTTTAGCAGTTACAGATCATTTGTGACTTTGGGTTTGGGCGGTTTCGGTAGAGTGGGGGGGGTCGAAAACCAGATTTTATGGGTCAAGAAGAGAGTTGGAGGAGAGGTGGAAGGACAGCTGAAGATAGACGTGCTGCTCGAGGAGTTTGGAAGCAAAAGGGAGCAGTGAGATGGGGCGATAGTTGGACAGAGAAGAGGGGTCAAGGGGTGTGTTTTTTAGGAGTGGAGTGATAGTAGCATGTTTAAAGGCTGAAGGGAAGGTGCCGGAGGTTAGTGATAGTTGAAGAGATGGTGGGGAGTGTGGGGTGATAGAAGCACTGAGGTCTGGGAAAAGGTGGATGGGGCAAATGGGTCAAGACTACAGGTAGTGAGGTTGGATTTGACAGTAAGGAGGAGAGCTTGTCATGAGTGACCGTGGGGAAGCAAGTTAAGGGGAAGAGCAGGTTGCAAGGGTAAGGGAGGGTGGTGGGGATGTGGGCTGAAGCTTTCTCTGATGAGGTTGATCTTCTGGGGGAAAGTGAATGCAAAGTCAATCTGCTGAAAGGAGGGATGGGGAGGAGGTTTGGTGGACGGAGAAGAGAGTTGAAGGTTTTGAATAATTGTCTGGGGTTGTGGGACAGGGAGATATAGAGTGGTGAAATAGTTCTGTTTGGCTGAGGCGAGTGCGACTTAAATGTCTGCAGTGAGTTGTTTGTATAAGGCAAAGTCATCAATGGAGTGAGTTTTCTTCCCAGCGGCGTTCAGCAATTCTGAAGCTCGCCTCAGCTGTTTGGGAGAGTCTGTGTGCCAGGGTTGTCTGTTGATTTTGCAGGTTTGTTGTGGTGAGAGGAGCGACTGAGTCAAGGCGGTGATGATTGATGGTTGTAGAAATGGTGGCTGCGTCTGGGTCATTGAATGAGGAAGATAGTGGAAAGAGGTGTAAGAGATTCAGAGAGATGGGGGGTGAGGTTCTGACTATATGACTATATGACATATCTGACATATGCTATTATATGACATATCTGACATATCTGACTATATGCCATACGTTCTGTGTTTACCATCTCTTTAGCCTACAAACTTGTCCCCTGATGAGCTAAAGTAGGTACTGAAACATGTTGGGACCTTAGACGAGGTGGGAAATATATTTATAACTTTTTTGCTTTTTGCACATTGAGCACCTCTTTTTGCATGTAACACTTTCTATCACATTGCTAGTGCCAGGGACTGATAGGGACTTTTTTGACAGGGTTAGATTCCGGACGGGGTCGTCGTTATCAGGTCTTCCATATCCCTATTGTCTCCATTAATCCCATCACTCCCTGACTGGTCACAATACTTTATTGTATGGCTATAGTTCTACATTGATATATGTTACAGTTTGACTCTTTATATGATTGATTTTGGGAGAAAGATTATGCTCTCTCATTTTTAACTACTATAATAAAAGTTATATTTTTATATTTAGTTCACCTTCCAATATTAGTATATTAGACTGATTTAGGTGTATTGGAACCATACCTGCATACTACCTTGCGGTTAAGTATATATTTTTCAGATCAGGAAGGGTACACACCAGGAAACCTGTTGGAGTATGAGGACACATGGACACAAAGTGTGGACAGAGAGGGAAACTTCCATCTCATGGCTGAAGTATGTGTCACAGGACTGAAAGCTGTAGTGCTCAGCTCCCGATAGACACCATTTATCGATGTTCCAGAAATTATGGCTATACCAGGTTCCTATTCTAACTATGTTTAATAGAGTTAACATGAAACCAGAGTGTGGCCTAGTCTTCTCTACTTGCCGGTATTACATTGGGGCGACCTGTAGGCTGAGATAGGTGACCGCCTAGGGCTCCACTTCAGAAAGGTGTGCAATGACAGCATTGAGCGCTCTCCCTTCAGTGGCCAGAATAACTCCAATCTTGGCCATTTTACTGCTTAGGTGTTGCTTCCAAGGAGACCGTGGGACCTTGGCAGTTACGTAGGTACATTATTTGCTCTCCTGCGATGCAATTGCAGGGTATCAACTAGCAGTCAGGGCAGGCAGGATCTGGGAGATGCGGGGTGTAATAGGAGAGGTGGAATTGCACAATATTCTGCAATATATTAGTATGCATCAGTATTGCAGAATAGTATACAGGTATTTGCGCCCACTAGTGCTCGTGTACACTAGGGGGACTAAAATTAAAGGGGTGTTCCCACGAATCAAAGTGTGCTCCACAGGTCGGCTCTCAGCTAGCTGTGAGCCGACCATGCATGAGAATTAGGTGGACAGCACTTGCGGATCCCCATTCACCTCTATGGGGTTTAAAA
>JAODAL010055303.1:0-24058 GCA_025379985.1 Phyllomedusa bahiana
GTTAAATTTAAAAATGTTTTTTTCACTTTTGGCGCAGGCAGCTTTTTGATAGAGCCACCTTGGTTAAATTTAAAACAGCAACTTTTGTTTCACCACAGGGGTACTATAGGTGCAAAAAAAACCTTTTATTACCGAACATTTCAACAGGTGTTTTTTTTCCCCTTTTTGGGCAGTCAAGCTTTGTTGATAACCTTTGATTTAAATTTTTTAATCAGCAATTTTGTATCCCCACATGAAATTTTAGGGCCCCCAAAAATACCTTTTTTTTTATCCCTATACATTTCAGATAAGTTTTTTTTTTTTTTACTTGGGGCAGGCCAGCTTTTGATAAGCCACCCCAGTTAAATTTAATCCGCAATTTGTATCACCCCAGGTTCTGATAGGTGCCAAAAATACCTTTTTTTTCCAAAAACTTTCAGCGGTTTTTTTTCACTTTTGGGGTTTTAAGCTTTGTTGATGACTACTTTTTCATTAAATTTAATACAGCTTTTGTAGTCACCACAGGGGAATTTATAGGTGCCCCAAAAATACCTTTATTATCCAATCATTTCAAAGGTTTTTTTTTTCACTTTTGGGCCCCCGCCCCGTTTTTATAGACCACTTTGCAGTTAAATTTTTAATCAGCAATTTTTTTTCACCACAGTGAAAAGATAGGTGCCCAAAAAAAACCTTTTTTACCTATACATTCAACAGTTTTTTTTTTCACTTTTTTGGCGCAGCTTTGTTGTAGACCCTTGCATTTAAATTTTAATCAGCAATTTTGGGTTTCACCCAGGTGAATTTTGGGCCAAAAAAATACCTTTTTTTTTTCGAACATTCAACGGTTTTTTTCATTTTTTAAACCTTGTTTTTAGACACTTTTTAGTTAAAAATTTTTAAAACAGCAATTTTTTTGTAACATGAATTTAATGCCCCAAAAACCTTTTTTTTACATATACTTTAGAAGGTGTTTTTTTTTACTTTTGGGAAAGCTTTGTTTATAGACAAATTTTCAGAAAAAATTTTAAAAACCAGAATTTTTTTGTCACCACAGGGGAAATGGAAAGGTCCAAAAATACCTTTTATTATTCCCCGATACATTTTCCAGATACCGTGTTTTTTTTCACTTTGGCGCAGTCGCGCCAGCTATTTGTAGAAAAGAGCCACCTGCACGTTAAATATATATGAATTACAGCAACTATGTAGACCCACAGGTGTACTGCTAATGAGCCAAAAAAAACATTTTTATTATCCGTATTAACCCAATTTCAGACAGAGGTGATATTTATTTCACATATATAGGACAGTCACGCTTGATGATAGAGCTACTTTGGCAGTTAAATTTGAATCTAGCAATTTTATATGTAGATCACCACAGGTGAAATGATAGGAGCCAAAAACTCCCTTTTATCATCCCGTATAAATTTCATGATAACTGTTATTTCCCTTTGGCGCAGGCCAGCCTTTGTTGATAAGCCACCGTTGCAGTTAAATTTGAATCCAGCAACTTGTATCACCACAGGGTACTGAAAGGTGCCAAAAACTACCTTTATATTATCCGTATACATTATCAGACAGGTGATTTTTTCAAATTATGGTCAGTCTAAGCTTTTTGATAGAGCAACATTGCAGTTAAAATTGAATAACATGCAATTTTGAGTCCCCACAGTGAATTGATAGGAGCCAAAAATAACCGTTTAGTAATCCTATACATTTCAGACAGGTGTTTTTTTTCACATATATGGTCAGTCAAGCATTGTTGATAGACACTTATGCAGTAAATTTTGAATACACAATTTATGTAGTTACCACAGGTTAAGTGATAGGTGCCATAAATACCGTTTATTATCAAATACATTACAAGAACAGAGGTGTTTTGTCACATTTGATCAATCAATGCTTTGTTGTATAGAGCTACTGTGCAGTTAAATCAGAATACAGCAATTTTGTGTATTCATCATAGGTGAAATTGTATAGGTGCCAAAAAAAACCTTTTATTATCCCTTATACCTTTCAGATACGTGTTTTTTCACTTTGGGCGCAGCCAGCTTTGTCGATAGAGCCACCTTGCAGTTAAATTAGAATCCCGCAACTTTGTAGTCACCATGGTGTACTGGATATGTGCCAAAAAACCTTTTTAATATCCGTAACATTTCAGACATGTGTTATTTTTCACTTTTGGTCAGTCAAGCTTTGTTGATCAGAGCAACTAAGCAGTAATTTGAATATACATATTTGTAGTTACCACAGGTGAATTGATAGGCGCCAAAAATACCGTTAATTAACCGTTACATTTCAGACAGGTGTTTTTTCACTTTTGAGTCAGTCAAGCTTTGTTGATAAGCTACTTGCAGTAAATTTAAATATAGCTATTTTGTAGTCACCACAGTGAATTGACAAGGTGACCAAAATACCTTTTATTGTCCCTTTAATATACATTTCAGATACGTTTCTTTGTTCACTTTGCGCAGGCCAGCTTGATGATAGAGCCACCTGCAGTTAAGGTTTTTGAATCCAGCAACTTTGTAGTTCCACCACAGTTGACTGATAGGTCCAAAATACCTTTTATTATCCCGTATACATATTTCAAACAGGTGTTTTTTTCACTTTTGTCCAGTCAAGCTGCTAGATGAGAAGCTACTTTGCATTTAAATTTTGAATACAGCATTTTGTATTTACCACCGGTGAATTGATAGTGCCAAAAATACCGGTTATTTATCCGTAATACAGTTCCGACAGGGTTTTTTTTCACTTTTGGTCAGTCAAAGCTTTGTTGATAGAGCTACTTTGCAGGTAGATTTGAATAAGCAATTTTTGTAGTCACCACAGTGTGAAAAGATAGGTGCCAAAGAAACTTTTATTATCCAGTATACTTTTCAGATACTGATTTTTTTCACTTGGCGCAGGCCAGCTTAGCTGATAGAGCCACCTGCAGTTAAATTTGAGTCCAGCAACCTTTGTAAGTCACCAACAGGTCTACTGATAGGTGCCCAAAAATACCTTTTAATTATCCGTATACATTTCAGACAGATTGTTTTTTTTCAACTTATGGTCAGTCCAGCATTGTTGATTATAGCTACTTTGCATTAAATTTGAATACAGTCAATTTGTAGTCACACACAGTGAATTTGTGATAGGATGCCAAAAAATACCTTTTTATTATCCCTCATACTTTCAGATAACGTTATTTATTATTTTCACTTTGGCGCAGGCCAGCTTTGTTTGATAGAGCCAGACCTTGCAAGTTAAATTTGAATCCCATGCAAACTGTGTATTCACACAGGTGGACTGAAGGTGGCCAAAAATACCTTTTATTAAACCGTATACATTTCAGACAGCGTGTTTTTTTTACACTTTGGTCAGATCAAGCTTTGTTGATAGAGCTATATTGTCAGTTAAATTTGCATACAAGCAATTTATGTAGTCACCACAGGTTGAATTGAATATGTGCCAAAAATACATTATTATCCCGTATAACATTTAAGACAGGTGTTTTTTTTCACTTTTTGGTCATCAAAGCTTGTTGATAGAGCTACTTTTGGCAGTTAAATTTGAAAACAACAATTTTGTAGTTACCCACAGGTGAATTGATAGGAGCCAAAAAAACCGTTTATTATCCTATACATTCAGACAGGTGTTTTTTTCATATTTGATCATTCCAGCTTAAGTGTTGATGCAAGAGCTACTTTCAGTTTTAAAATTGAATACAGCAATTATTGTATCAGCACAGGTGAATTGATAGTTGCCAAAACAAAATTTTATCACCCGTATACATTTCAGAATACGTGTTTTTTCCACTTTGTCAAGGCCAGCTTTGGTTGATAGAGCCACCTTGCAGTTAAATTGTGAATCCAGCAACTTGTAAGTCACCACAGGTGTACTGATAGGTGCCAAAAAATATCACATTTTATTACCGTATACATTTCAACAGGTGTTTTTTTTACTATGGTCAGTCAAGCCTTTTGTTGATAGACTACTTTTGCAGTTAAATATGAATCAGTAATTTCGTAGTTACCACAGGTGAATTGATAGTGCCAAAAATACCAAGTTTTTTTTTATTTTTTTGTTTGTTTTTGTTTCTCATCTAAGTTTTTATTTATCCGTATACCATTTCAGACAGGTGTTTTTTTCACTTTGGTCAGTCAAGCTTTGTTTTAAGAGCTACTTTGCAGTTAAATTTGAATAACAGCAATTTTGAGTAGTCACCACAGGTAATTGAATAGTGCCAAAGAATACCTTTATTGATCCCGTATACATTTCAATACGTTTTTTTTCAACTTGTGCGAGCAATGCCAAGCTTTGTTTACAGAGCCACCTTGAAGTTAAATTTTAGTCCAGCAACTTTGTAGTCACCAAGGTCTACTGATAGGTGCCAAAAATACCTTTTGATATCCGTATACATTTCAGACAGGTGTGTAATTTTTTTCACTTTGGTCAGTCAAGAATTGTAGATAGAGCTAATTTGCAGATAAATTAGAATATAGCAAATAAAAAAAATTTTATGTAGTCCCCAAGGTGAATTGATAGGTGCCAAAAAATACCTATATTATCCCCGTATACATTCAGATACGTGTATTTTTCACTTTGGCGCAGGCCATCTTGTTAGATAGAGCCACCTTGCAGTTAATTTGGAATCCAGCAATTTTCTGGATCACCACAGGTGAATTGAATAGGTGCCCAAAAATACCGTATTAATTATCCGTATGCTTTCAGACAGGTGTTTTTTTCACTTTGGGTCAGTCAAGCTTTTTTTTGATTAGAGCCCAACCACCACCTTGCAGTTAAATTTGAATCCCACAACTTTGTAGTCACCACAGGTGTACTGATATGTGCCAAAAATACTTTTATTATCCAATATCATTTCCAGACAGGTAATTTTTTTTTTTTTTTCACTTTTGTCTGTCCAAGCTTTGTTGATAGAGGCTACCGTTGCCAATTAAATTTAATACAGCAATTTTGTTAGTCACCACAGATGAATTGATTGTGCCAAAATACTAATTATTATCGTATACATTTCAGACAGGTGTTTTTCACTGTTTGGTTCATCGAGCTTGATGATGAGAGCACTTCCTTGCAGCTAAAATTGAATACAGCAAATTTGTAGTTACCACAGTGAATTGATAGTTATCCAAAAATACCGTTTATTAATCCGATCACATTTCAGACCAGGTGTTTTTTTTCACTTTGTCATTCAAGCATTTGTTGTAATAGAGCTAACTTTGAGCAGATAAAAATGAATAACAGCAATTTAGTAGTCACCACAGTGGAATTGAATAGGTGCCAAAGAATACCTATTATTATCCCGTATACATTTCAGATACGAGTTTTTTCACTTTGGCGTCGAGCCCAGCTTTGATGATCAGAGGCCAACCTTTCAGTTAAGATTTGAATCCAGCCACTGTGTAGTCACCACAGGTGTACTGATACGGGCCAAAAATACCTTTATTATCCGTATACATTCAGACAGGGTTTTTTTCACTTTTGTCAGTCAAGCTTTGTTTGATAGAGCTACTTATGCAGTTAAATTGTGAATATAGCAATGTTTTAAGTTACCACTGGTGAATTGATAGCGCCAAAAATAAAACCCGTTTATTATCCCGTAATACATTCAGACAGGTGTTTTTTCACTTTTGGTCAATCAAGCTTGTTGATAGAGCTACTTTGCAGTAAATTTTGAAATAGCAATTTTGTAGTCACCACAGGCGAATTGAAAGGTGGCCAAAAATACCTTTTATAGTCCCTTATACATTTCAGAACGTGTCTTTTTCACTATGGTTGGCGCAGGCCACCAATGTTGATAGATCCACCTTAGCAGTTAAGTTTTTGAATCCACAAGCTTGTAGTCACCACACGGTGTACTGATAGGTGCCAAAAATACCTTTTATTATCCGTAATAATTTCAGACAGGTGTTTTTATCACTTTGGCAGTGTCAAGCTTGAATGATAGAGCTACTTGCAGTTAAAATTGCATACAGCACATTTTGTATTTCCACCGTGAATTGTATGCCAAAAATACCGTTTATTATCCGTATACATTCAGACAGATTGTTTTATTCACTTTTGGTCCAGTCAAGCTTGGTTATTAGAGCTACATTTGCAGTTAGATTTGAATATAGCAATTTTGTAGTCACACAGGTAGAATTACTAGGTGCCAAAAATACCTTTTATATTATCCCGGTATATACATTTCAGATACGTGTTTTTTTATTTCACTTGGCGCAGGCCAGCTTTGTTGATAGAGCCACCTTGCAGTTAAATTTGAGTCCCAGCAACTTTGTAGTCACCACAGTCTACAGATAGGTGCCAAAATAACCTTTTATGTATCCGTATACATTTCAGGACAGGTGTTTTTTTTTCACTTTTGGTCAGTCAAGCTTTGTTGATAGTGCTACTTTGCAGTTTAAATTTGAATACAGCAATTGTAGTCACCAACATGTGAATTGATAGGTGCCAAAAAATACCTTTTATTATCCCGTAACTTTCAGATACGTTTTTTTTCACTTTGGAGCAGGCCAGCTTGTTGATAGATCCACCTTGCAGTTAAATTTGTTGAATCCCGCAACTGGTGTATCAACACAGGTGCACAGATAGGTGCAAAAATACCTTTTATTATCCGTAACATTTCGAGACACGTGTTTTATTTACACTTAGGTCATCAAGCTTTGTTGCTAAGAGTAATTGGCAGTTAAATTTGAATACAGCAATTATGTAGTCACCACAGGTGAATGGAATAGGTGCCAAAAATACAGATTATTTATCCGATATACATTTAAACAGTGTTATTTTTCACTTTTGGTCAGTCAAGCTTTGTTTATAGAGCTACTTTGCAGTTAAATTTTGAGAAACCAACAATTTTGTAGTTACCACAGGTGAATTGAGATAGGTGCCAAAAATACCGTTAATTAACCAATACATTTCAGACAGGTGTTTTTTTCATATTTGATCAGTCCAGCTTTGTTGATAGAGCTAACTTTGGGCAGTTAAATAAATGAATACAGCAATTTTGTAATTCAGCACAGGTGAATTGGATAGGTACCAAAAAAATATATTATTATATCCCGTATCACATTTCAGATAACGTTTTTTTTCACTTTGCGAAGGCAGCCCATTTGTTGATAGAGCCACCATGCAGTTAAATTTGAATCATCCAACTTTGTAGTCACCAACAGGTTATACTGATAGGTGCCAAAAATACCATATATTATCCGTATACATTTCATACAGGTGTTTTTTTTTTGACTTTTGGTCATTCCAAAAGTCTTTTTTTTATAGAGCTACTTTGCAGTTAAAATTGAATACTGTAATTTCGTAGTTACCAACAGGTAGAAATGATAGGTGCAAAATACCGTTTTATTATCCGTAACAATTCAGACAGTGTTTTTTTCACTTTTTGGTCAGTCAAGCTTTGTTGATAGAGCTACTTTGCAGTTAAATTGAATACAGCAATTTTGATTCACCACAGTTGAATTGATAGGTTGCCAAGAATACCTTTTATTATCCCGTATACAATTTCATGATACGTTTTTTTCACTTTGGTGCGCAGGCCAGCTTTGTTGACAGAGCCACCTGCAGTTAAATATTTAGTCCAGCAACTTGTAGTCACCACAGGTCTACTGATAGGTGCCAAAAATACCTTTTATATCCGTATGACATTTCAGACAGGTTTTTTTCACTTTGGTCAGTCAACTTTTGGTTGATAGAGCACTTTGCAGTTAAATTTGAATATAGCAATTTGTAGTCACCACAGGTAGAATGTGATAGGTTGCCAAAAAATAAGACCTTTTATATCCGCGTATATCATTTTCAGATACGTTTTTTTTCACTTTGGCGCAGGCCAGCTTTGTTATAGAGCACCTTGCAGTTAAAATGAATCCAGCAATTTTGTAAGTCACCACAGGTGAATGAGAGGTGCCAAAAATACCTTTATATTCTGTATGTCATTTCAGACAAGGTGTTTTTTTCACTTATGTCAGTCAATGCTTTTTTGATAGAGCCACCTGCAGTTAAATTTGAATCCCCAACTTTGTAGTCACCACAGTGTAGACTGATATGTTGCCCAAAAATAACCTTTTATTATCCGTATACTTTTCAGACAGTATCATTTTTCACTTTTGGTCCTGTCAAGCTTGTTATCTGAGCTACTTTGCAATAAATTTGAATACAGCAATTTTGTTTGTCACCAACCACAAGGTGAATTGATGGGAGCCAAAAATACCTTTGTATTATCCTTATACATTTTCCAGACAGGTTTTTTTTTCACTTTGGTCAGTCGATAGCTTGAATGATAGAGCTACTTTGGCAGCTAAATTTGAATACAGCAATTTTGTATTAATCACAGGTGAATTGATAAGTGCCAAAAATACCGTTTATTATCCGTATACATTTCAGACAGGTGTTTTTTTCACATTTGGTCGTTAGTCAAGCTTGTTGATAGAGGCTACTTGCAGTTAAATTTGAATTACAGCAATTTGTATTCACCACAGGTGAATGATAGGTGCCAAAGAATAACCTTTTATTATCCCTATACATTCCAGATACGTGGTTTTTTCCCACTTTGTCGCGGCCAGCTTTTATGATAGAGCCACCTTTCAGTTAAATTGAATCCAGCAACAGTGTAAGTCACCACAGGTGTAACTGATACGTGGTGGCCAAAAATACTTTAATTATCCGTAATACATTTCAGACCGGTGTTTTTTTTTCACTTTTGTCAGTCAAGCTTTGTTAGAGAGCTACATTGCAGTTAAATATTTGAATACAGCATTTGTAGTTACCACAGGTGAATGAGAGGTGCCAAAAATACTGTTTATTATCCGTATTCATTTTCTGACAGGTGGTTTTTTTTTCCACCTTATGGTCAGTCAACTTAGTTGATAAGCTACTTTGCCAGTTTAATTTGAGATACCAGCAATTTTGTAAGTCACGCACAGGTAATGGAAAGTGCCAAAATACCTTTTATTATCCCGTAATACATTTCAGATAACGTTGTATTTTCACTTTGGCGCAGGCCAGCATTTGTTGATAGAGCCACTTGCATTAAATTTGAATTACAGCAACTTTGTAACACCACAGGTGTACTGATAGTGCCAAAAAACTTATATTATCCATAACATTTCAGACAAGGTGTTTTTTCACTTTCACAGTCAAGCTTTGTTGAATAGAGCACTTGCAGTTAAATTTGAATACAGCAATTTTGTAGTCACCACAGTTTGAATTATAGGTTGCCAAAAAAAACCGTTTATTATCCGTAAAATTTCAGATACGTGTTTTTTTTCCCTTGGGCGCAGGCCAGCCTTTGTTGATAGAGCCACCTTGCAGTAAATTTGAATCCAGCAACTTTGGAGTCCACCACGGTGTACTGATAGTGCCAAAAATACCTTTTATATCCGTATACATTTCAGACAGTGTTTTTTTTCACATATTGTCCAGTCTAGCTTTTTTTGATAGAGCTACTTTGCAGTTTAAATTTGAATACAGCAATTTGTAGTCCTCCACAGGTGAATTGATAAGGTGCCAAAAATACCGTTTATTTTCGTAACATTTCAGACAGGTGTTTTTTTTCACTTGTGGTCAGTCAAGCTTTGTTGATAGAGCTTACTTTGCAGTTAAAATTTGAATAACAGCAATTTTGTAGTTACCACAGTGAATTGATAGGTGCCAAAAATACCGTTTATTATCCCTATATACATTTCTGACAGGGTGTTTTTTCAACATTTGATCAGTCAAGCTTTGTTGATAGAGTACTTTGCAGTTAAATCTGAATACAGCATTTTGTATCATCATAGGTGAATTGATAGTTCCAAAAAATACCTTTATTATCCCCGTATACATTTCAGATACGTGTTTTTTTTCACTTTGGCGCAGGCCACTTTGTTGATAGAGCCACCTTGCAGTTAAATTTGAAATACCAGCGCAACTTTATCACCACAGGTGTACTGATAGGTGCCAAAAATACCTTTATTATAAATCCATATACAGTTCAACCAGGTGTTTTTTCCACATTTGGTCAGATCAAGTCTTTTGTTGATAGAGGCTACTTGCAGTTAAATTTGAATAGAGCAATTTGTAGTTTTACCCACAGGGGAATTGATAGGTGCCAAAATACCGTTTTATTATTATCCATACATTTCAGGACAAGGTGTTTTTTTCACTTTGGTCAGTCAAGCTTTGTTGATAGAGACTACTATTTGCAGTTAAATTTGAATACAGGCAATTTGTAGTCACCACAGAGAATTGATCAGGTGCAAAGAATACCTTATTAATCTCGTATACATTTCAATACGTGTTTTTTTTTCACTTTGGGCGCAGGCCACTGATGATAAGCCACCTTGCAGTTAAAATTTTGAATCCAGCAACTGTGTAGTCACCCACAGGGACAGATCCGTCCAAAAATACCTTTTAATATTCCTTAGAACAATTCAGACAGTGTTTTTTTTCACTTTTGGTCAGTTCAAGCTTTTGTTGATAGAGCTATTTTCAGTTAAAGTTGAATACAGCAATTTTGTAGTTACCACAGTTAATTTGATAGGTGCCAAAAATTACTGTTATTATCCGGTATACATTACAGAACAGGTGTATTTTTTTTTCACTGTTGTCAGTCAAGCTTTTGTTGATAGAGCTACTTGCAGTTAAATTTGAATACCAACAGCAATTTTGTAGTCCACCAAGGTGAATGAGGAAAGTGCCAAAAATACCTTTTATTATCCTTATAAACATTTCAGATACGGTTTTTTTCACGTTGGCGCAGGCCCTCAGTGTGAAGAGCCACCTTGCAGTTAAATTTGGAATTCCACAACTTTTGTAGTCACCACAGTGTACTGAAGGTGCCAAAAATACAGTTTTATTATCCGTATACAGACAGAAGGTAGTTTTTTTCACTTTTTAGGTCAGTCAGCATTGTTTGATAGAGCTACTTTGCAGTTAAATTGTAATACAGCAATTTTGTAGTCACCACAGTGAATTGATAGGTGCCAAAAAAATACCTTTAATTATCCGAATAAATTTCAGATACTGTTTTTTTCCCTTTGTCGCAGCCACTTTGTTTGATAGAGCCACCTTGCAAGTAAATTTAGAATCAGCAACTTTGTAGTCACCACAGGTGTACTGATAGGTGCCCAAACATACCATTTTAATATCCTATACGATTTCCGACAGGTGTTTTTTCACTTTGGTCAGTCCAACTTTGTTGATAAGCTACTTGCAGTTAGATTTGAATACAAGCAATATTTGTAGTCCACCACAGGTGAATTGATAAGGTTCAGAAAATACCTTTTATTATATGGGGGTGATGAAGTGAGGGGGGGGGGGGGGGGGGGGGGGGGGGGGGACATTTCAGATACGTGTTTTTTTTTTTCACATTGGGGCAGTCCAGCTTTGTTGATAGAGCTACCCTGCAGTTAAAATTGGAAGCCAGCAACATTGTATCACCCACAGGTTGTACTGATAGTGCCGAAATACCGTTTATTAACCCGTAATACATATCAGACAGGTGTTTTTTCACTTTTGGGTCAGTCAAGCTTTGTTGTAGAGCAACTTTGCAGTTTAAATTTGAATACACAAATTTGTAGTCCCGACAGGTGAATAATATGTGCCAAAAAAATACCTTTTATTATCTCGTATTCATTAGAGATACATGTTTTTTTCACTTGGCGCAGGCCACTTTGTTTGATGAGATCCACATTGGTATGTTAAATTTTAATTTCCAGCAACATTGTAGTCAACCACAGGTGTACTGATAGGTGCCAAAAATACAATATATTACTCCGTAAAATTTCAGACAGGGTTTTTTTTCACTTTTGGTCAGTCAACCAGGCTTGTTGATAGAGCTACTCTTGCAGTTAAGATTTGAATACAGCAATTTTGTAGTCACCACAGGTGAATTGGATAGTGCCAAAAATACCATTTATTATTATCCGATACAATTTCAGACAGTGTTTTTTTTTTCACTTTTGTCAAGTCAAGCTTTGTAGATAGAGCTACTTTGCAGTAAATTTGAAAACAGCAATTTTGTAGTCACCCACAGGTGAATTATAGGTGCCAAAATACATTTTATTATCCCGTATCCAATTCAGACGGTGTTTTTTCACTTTTTGGTCAGTCAAGCATTGTTGATAGAGCTACTTTGCAGTTAAATTTTTGAATACAGCAATTTTCGTAGTCACCACAGGTGAATTAGATAGGTGCCAAAAAATACCATTTTAATCCCGTAAACATTTCAGACAGGTGTTTTTTTCACTTTTGGTACAGTCAAGCTTTGTTGATAAGCTAACTTTGCAGGTAAAAATTTTGAATACAAGCAATTTTGTTTATCACCACAGGTGAATTATAGGTGCAAAAATACCATTTATTATCACTATCCCATTTCAGAACAGGTTTTTTTTCACTTTGGTCAGTCAACACACACATTGATAGAGCACTTTTCATAAATTTGAATACAGCATTTTGTATCACCACAGTGAATTGATAGTGCCAAAAATAGTACCTTTTATTTTCCCTATACATTTAAATACTTTTTTTTCACGTTGTCGAAGGCCAGCTTTGTTGATAAGACAACTTGCATTAAATGTGAATTCCAGCAACTTTGGTAGTCACCACAGGTGTACTGATAGTGCCAAAAATACCTTTTATTATCGTATACTTTTTTTGCATTTCAACAAAGGTGTTTTTTTTCACATTTGGTCAAGTCAAGCTTATGTTGATAGATGCAACTTTGCAATTAAAATTTGATTACAGCAATTTTGTAGTTAGCCAAAGTTACTGATAGGTGCCAAAAATAACCGTTTATTATCCGTAGTACATTTCGAACAGTGTTTTTTTTAACATTTATGGTCAGTCAAGCTTTGTTGATAGAGCACTTTTGTCAGTTAAATTTGAATACAGCAATTTTGTAGTCCACCACAGGTGAACATTGAATAGGTGCCAAAAAATACTTTTTAATTATATACCGTAATACATTTTCAGATACGTGTGTTTTTTTCACTTGGCGCAGGCCAGCTTTATTGATAAGACATCTTGCAATTTAAATATGAATCCAGCAACTTTGTAGTCTCCACAGGTAGTACTGCTATGTGCAAAAATACCTTTTATTATCCGTATACATTTCAGACAGTGTATTTTTTTCATTTTTTTTTTGGTCAGTCAAGCTTTGTAGATAGAGCTTACTTTGCAGTTAAATTTGAATCCAACAACTTTGTAGTTCACCACAGGTGTACTGATAGGTGCCAAAAACCTTTTTATTATCCGTATACCATTTCAGAACAGGTGTTTTTTTTCACTTTTTGTCATTCAATCTTTGTTGATAGAGGTACCTAGGCACTTAAATGTCAATCCAGAATATTTCTTTTATTTGAGGAATTTGAGAATAGCTGCGATGTAGCGTCTTATTAATAAAGAGACTTTCCAAAACTTCGTCCATAACTCTACATTTTTTACTTTCTGAACATGAGCGAAATTCAAGGTGGTAACGAGCAAAGAGGGGGAGGGGGTAGGACATTGGAGTAGAAGGTACGAGAATAAGGTGCTCCTTCATGCTGGCGGACCACACCATGCCAGTGGATCGTCAGTTGCAGGACTGTCAGGGCCTGTCAATCGCTGGGTCAGGACCCTGTAGAATCTCATAACAGAACACGTCACCAATCAGTTCTTCAGTGTTAATGCAACCTGCCATCCAGCAAGTCCTTTACCTCCTCGTCCTCCCAGTCACCGGGCCACAATTCGTCATCAGCATCATCAGCATTCGATCCAACCTGAAGCGAAGGCCAGCCAATTTCAACTCGTGTAAACACAACTGTTGAAAAACCATTTTCTGAAGACCTCTTTGATGAACAAAATTCGTTGGGCAGAAGGCATGTTAAAAGATCAGAGGCCCAAAGATGATGATTTTCTTCTGCTCTGACGCCCAGTTACTGATGCCATCAGAGAGGAGAAGGAAGCCGTCCAAATCGGCAAAAATCCCCGGGCGGGTCGCAACGCCTTGCAGTCCCTCTTGCTTAAAAGCCCGCAGTCCTGGATGCAGAAATGTCAGAGGACGACCAAAGTCACCTTGTGATATGATGACGACATGCGCATCCAACGTGGTCTATTCAGCAGAATTTTCTTGCGAGCGCTTCATCACTGGACGAGGAGGAAGACGATGGGGTAGTGCAATACGGGTCTTCGCTCAAAAAAGGAGAGGGCGGTCGCAGAAAAGTCAGCTGATATGATTCCGCCAGCCACGGTCAGTGGAAAACCCCCCGCTCCTCGCTTATGCGCCGTCCAAAAAGTGTCCTGACCTCTCAAGCCTGGCCTTCTTTGAGCAAGCCCATGATTCACCCCCCAGCATGTCATATGCCAGCCTTTGCCGTAACGCATAAGTAAGAAAAATCGTAGGTTTTTTTAAAACCACCACCAACATGTCTATCACGATGGCAGCGAATGCAATGAGTTTGAAATGGAGCAAACACTTGGCCAAAAAAGGCCAGACCGACGCCGGCCCCAACCACCTGTCACACTCCTCTGTCTCCCGTCCCGCCTCCTCCTCCGCCACCACCAAGCGTTCCTCAGCTGCCCATGTCTCTAAGAGTATTGATCATGGATCAGCCTTTTCCACTTCAGCCTCCACCGTGCGCCCGAGTACCATCAGCACCAGCAGAACCCATCCTACCCCCTTCTCATTCCGCCAATTTGATGACCATGCAACGCCGTACGCGACCAGTCTAGCAGCCAGCCTTCCTGTCCTTCCAGGTTTGGGAGGCAGAAGAAACACTATTAACCCAAACATCCCAAAGCCAAAAGCCAGAATGCGGCATTTGCCAGGCTTTTGGCCTTGGAAAATGTTGCCTTCCGTCTGGTGGACACACAGATGGGTTCCGCCACATAATCGGACCTTGCCTGCCCCCCCATACATATGCCGAGCAGGCATTTCTTTGCCAAAAAGCCGTCCTGCCTGGCCATCCCGTGTCCATCTAAATTTCAATCGCCTTGACCTGCATCTGTGTCCCGGAAAGTCATGTGACCCACGACACAAAGGACTAGTAAGCACTCCAAGGCCCAGCTAAATCTCTGTACCGAGCTCACTTGGTGACCTGGGTGGATGTCTCTGGGGGTGACGGTGGCTCTCAGGCTCGGCGCACGCTCTTCCAAAACCGCAGGGAAGGTGCAGGGGTACTTTCACCCAAGTTCCTCCTGGTGTGGCATCACGTGCCCAGAGAAACCCCCCAGGGCCGTGGTTGAAATTAATCTGTCTTTGGGAACCGTCCACCCACACAGGTCAGAGCTAGTGGACGGCTCTCCGCAACGAACCGAGCGCTGTGCTGGGTGACCAGAAAAAGCCTTGTGCCAGGGAAGGTGGGGTGTCATAAAGGGCAAAATCTGCGACCGCCCTTAAATCGGTGGGCTGGGCACATCCTTCCTGGCACTGTCATGAACCTTTCTCCAAAATTTCAAAGAGCTACCCGGGTCGGGACTGTTTCTGAGAAGCCCAAGGTCGAGTCGCATTTCCGCCGTTCGCACCCTCTTCAACCCCCTGGTTGCGTGAAAAGGCTCACTCGCCTCCCCCGTCAACCCTCTTTGTTTGACGTGGCAACACACGGAATTTCCCCCCTCCCAACAGCTCAACGATTGGGGCAGCAGCGCAATCCCTTTATGCGACAAGTGACACATGGCCTGACAGCACCGCTGTGCTTTACTTCTAGCAAAATACCTCGGGGTGTTGAGCCACCGAATGGGGCAGGGGAAAGACTCTGCCCATCCTTCCAGTTTTGAAGAAGCCCCCAAAATGGTCATGCGGACGAGTCCTGTCAGCAGACATTATGGGGGATCTTTTTTCTGGAACGATCGTTGTACACTCGAAACAACAGGTCCCGCCAGCGACGGAGGAGAAGAACGGACACAGATGCGGACACGGAGCCTTTCCCCGCAAATCCACAAGGCCCACAGTTTTCACAATTTTACGGTCTTCATTTGGGAGTGGGTTTGGGGTCCAGGCTATCAAGGTGGGGCCCCAGCTCTCAGGGGGCACTCTCAGGCAAGTCAGGGCTGTATTGAACGTCCGGGGAAAACGGGGGAGGAGGAGAGGGTTTTACCAGACACCGAATTACCACGCCCGCCTTGAAAGAGGTTTCGCAATTTGAGGCGGGGGAGAAATGAGGAAGACAGTTTTGCATGCCCCTCGACCCCGAGGCTTGGCAAATCAAGGCTCCACTCCACATGAGTGCTTGATCTCCATTTCCTCCAAATGATCCCCATTAAGGCCATCAAAAAGAACAAAAGTTTTTCTGGGTGGCCCCCTCCTGGATCCCCGGTACAAAACAAAACTCCGCACTTTCCTTCCACCCACCCAAAAAAAGAGTAAAATGCAGGAAATGGAGCCTTGCTGATTGATCAACTGGAGACATCTGTTGCGTCGCTTCACGTTCCTCAAATGTCACGTGGAAAAACATCAGCGACGTGACAGCATAGAGTGCCAAGTAGCCTACGGGAGCACAGCGGGCAAGGGGGGCAGAACCTAAGGGGTGACCTCTGCAACTTATTACCACCTCACCAACGCATTAATGCGGGGCACACACCCAACACACAGAAACCAGTTTTAATCAGGTGAAAACACTCCTGCGTCTCAACACCATGTTTTTGGATGTGTTCCAAACCCCAATAATTTCTGGTATAAAAAAGGGGTTTGAATGCCTGAGCTCCCCCCACTCCAAAAGGGTTTTCCTCCCACACCTGTCAAAACTGGCGGCCCTTCACCATTTTTAGGGTCTTTAAAGACAAACGCATCCGGGTTTTCCACAGATAATGTGGATCGTTTGACTTTTCATCAAATGAATCAGGCAGGGATCTCGAGAATTTGGCCCCAATTGCCAAGGTCACTGATTAGTTGCCGGTCTACTTCACATTTTTCTTCAAACAAAATGGGCCTCTTTTAAAATTTTTTTTTTAAAATACATTTCTTACTGCAATTTTTATTCCTTTTCCCAACATTCATTTTGCTGGTTTTGCGTGAGGAACTGTAAAAAAAACAAGGGTTTTTTGACAAACCTTTCCAAATTTTCTCACTTTTTTAAAAAGTTTTCCGCATTTTCAATGGTTTTGCGGTCAGTTGCTGGATACAGCAAAAAATGGGCCTTTGGAACAGAAATTGGGTTCTAAGTGGCAATTTTTCCCCTACAATTTTTCAATATGGCTGAAATCATATTTTTTAATTTTTGGGGGGCATTTGCTGTGAGATACAGCATAATTATGGTCCTTTTTGGAACATAAATGTGCTTCTAAGGGGCATTTCTCCCACAAAAAATTTTTAATAGGCGAAATCATATTTAAATTAAGAGGGCCAAATTTCTCAAAATTCAATTCGGTCACTTTCCCAATTTTCCGACAAAAAAAATTTAGTCCGAATTACTTCGGCACAATCGCTTTAAAAAGAAACAAAATTTCCGGGCTGCCAAGCCTGAAGGTCTGTTAACTTTGGCCAGCTTAAATAGCAGGGAGCTTTGGTTTTGGTCTTCAACAATGTTTTGTTTAGTTTTACACCAGATGACTCCCCGTCTTAAATCGCTTCACTAAAAAATTTTCCCTGGCACTTAAGGGGGGCAAAACTCCCCAAAAAACTCAACAGGAATGTACTGATAAAGTCATGCCAGCGAAAGCGGAAAAAAAAACAACTGAAGCTCAGGTGGCAACATTAGTGACGATTTGGGGAGGGACGGGGGCAGCCACACAGCATAGGTCGGGCAGGGGCTAATACATTCTGGAAGGTGGCAAAACACGGGGAAGCCACAGAGTGCACAATGACGAGAGCGAGGTCACGGCCAGCAGTAAAAGTCAGGCAGGGGCACAATGACATTCGGAGGCGGCAAAACAGTATTAGGCACAAGTACACAATCCCCACAGGGGGGGTCACGGCGGCAGAGTATGAGGCAGGAAAGGGGGCACAATGACTTCGGGAGGCGGCAAAAAGTATGGGGCCACGGGAGTGGACAATCACACAGTGTGGAGTCACGGCGGCAGCAGTAAGATCAGCAGGGCACAATACATTCGGGGGGCGGAAAAAACAGAAAATTTAGGCCACAGAGTGGCACAACCACCATTGGAGGTAGGGGACAGCATTTATGAATCAGGCAGTGGCAAAAAGACATTCTGGGGCGGCAAAAATTTATTGGGCCACAGAAGGCCAATCACACAGTGTGGAGTCACGGCGGCAGCAGAAGAATCAGGCAGTGGCACAATGACATTCGGGGAGGTGGCAAAACGTTTTGGGCCACAAAAGGGCACAATCACACAGGGGAGGTCACACAACACAGCATGAATAGGCAGTGGCACAAGACATTCGGGAGCGAAAAAACAATAGGGCCACAGAGGGGCACAATCACACATTTTGGGAGGTCCCCGGGGGCAGCAAATAGGTCGGCAGGCACAATGACTTTCCCGGGAGGGGCAAAACAGTATTAGGCCACAGAATGGCACAATCACACATGTGGAGGTCAACACAGCACAGCATGAATCAGCAGTGGCCAATACATCGGAGGTGGCAAAACAGGAGGAAGCCACAGAAGGGCACAATGACTGAGAGCGGATCACGGGGGCAGCAGCATGAGGTCAGGCAGGGGCACAATGACACAGTGGGGAGGGCACACGGGGATCACAGCAGCAGCAGAGGTCAGGGGTGGACAATGACATTCTGGAGGGGCAAAACAGGGAACCACGAGTGAAACAATGACTGAGGGGGAGGTCACGGGGGAGCAGCATGAGGTCAGGCAGTGGCCAATGACGTGTGGAGGACATTGTACAGCCACACACAGCATAGGTCAATGTGAAAAAATACACAGTGTGGATGCACGGCAACAGCAACGCAGCACAGCATAGGTCATAATGGCAAAAAACGAGGTTGAGGTGGGTGGCAATACCAGTCCCTGGAAAAGTTTGGGGGGGGCAGAGGAGAAACTGTCCACAGATGGTGGCATCAGCGGGTGGGCACAGAATATGGTGAGGCAGGTAGTTGAATCCAGACGAAACCTGTTGGTTCGGACGCCCAGGCCCGCGCTGCTCTGGCGACTGCCCTCCTCACTAGGCGGGTGAAGGAAGCTCTCATCAGGACCCCAACTTAGGTTACTACGTTTGAGCTGGTACGCTCCTACCCCCCCCCCTTTCCCCCCACAGCCGCAAACAGTAGTACTAGCCTAAAAACCCCCCCCTCAGACCGTCAAGGGGACATCCGCACATAGGCAGGGCCAAATGATTACGGAGTTTTTCCCCATAGTATTTATTTGTCTTCCCCCCCAATAATGGGGAAAAAAGGGTCCCATTTTGGAGGGAGCGAGGGTACAAGGGGGGGGGTGGAAATTGGGATCCCCCCTGGTTCATTTTCAAAGGGGGTCGAAAAATTCCCTGGCGCGGGGTTTCCCGGGAAAAAAGCCCCCCCCCGGGGCCCCTTTTACACCCTCTCTAAAACACTATGGCAGGCGGGCAAGCTTTTCCCCTAAAAGGCAAATAGGAAAACATGTTTGGCCCCAGTACACTATTTCCAAATGGTCGTATGACTAAATTCCTTTCCTGTGATATTTTTGTTTGATCCTTTGAAACTAATTTTTCAGTGGGTTAAAATTTTCCCTCAAAAACCCTTTTTAGTGCGTTTTAATTTTATCTAAAAAAAATTTTAAACCCCCTTGTTGGTAAAAATTTGGGTTTTGGGAACCTCTTCCCCCCTTTAAGCGCTTTCTTTGCCCCCGGTTTTTTCCTGGATCCCGTTCCGGCCTCCTGCCCGGAATTTTCCCCCCCTACCCCCGCCGGGGGTTTCCCCGTTGACCGGGGCCCCCGGGGGGCCCCTTTTCCCGGCCGCCCCTTTACGGTCCCCCCGGGTATTTGGGGCCCTCCCCTACGGTCCCTTTTTCTGACCCCCCCGAGGGGCCCCGGTTTAGCCCCCCAGGGGCCCCCCCAAAAGGGGAAAGGGAAGGTATTTTTCCCCAGCCCCCCGGGCCGGGGGGTTAGTTTTCCTTTTCCGGGCCCCTGGGTTTTCCCGTGTTGGGCCGTTTGGGGGTCCCCGGCCAGCCTCCCCCTGGTTTACCTGTTATTCGCCTTTTCCCCCAGTTTGGTTTTGGGTTTTGAACAAATTTTTTCCCGGCGTGACCCTGGCCTTATTCCCGGCCCCTTATGGGTCCCCCTTCCCCAAGGCCCCTTCCCATTCCCCTTTAAGTGTTATTTTGACCAGTTTTTTCAAAAAAAGTTAAATAAAGGGGATTTTGGGCCCGAAAAAATTTTTTAGGGGTGCCCATTTCCCCCTGTGGGGACCCCCCCCTTATAAACGGGTGAAAAGCTTTTTTATAGAAGGGAAAAAACTTTTGGGGTGGTCGCCCTACCCCCCCACCTTTTGCACCGCACAAAAAGAGGAGGGAAAAACCCCCCACAGCTTTTTAGGGAAAAACAGCCGAAAAGGCAGGGGAAAAATGTTAGAATTTCCTTTTAAAAGTTTTTTTTTCAAAAGGGGAAAAACTCCCCTTTTATGGTCGGGGGCGAGTGGGGCTGGGGGGTGGTTGAAAAGGGAAACTTGAATTTTGCCAAAACCAAAGGATGTGGGCCGGGGGTTTTTAATTTGGGTTTTGCCGGGATTTGGGGAAAAAAAGTCCAGACCCTTTTGGGTGCCTTTGAAATCCCCAATTAAAAAATAATCACCTTTTTCAAGCCTTTTAAAAGGCACCACTATAAACAATTTTAAACTATTAATTTTAACCCTAACACATTACCTTTAAAAAAACCCGTAAAAGTAATACTTTTTTTTACCTTAATATGCTTTTTAAATTTTTTATTAAAAAAAAAGCTAAATTTTCCCCTCCCATTGGGGTTTTTCCGTGCTGGATTTTTAAAACAAGCCCAATGTAATAGGGAAAATTTAAGTAGTAAAAATTTAAGTCCAAATTTTTTTAAGAGATGTTAAAAGCTTATCAATGATTATTAATGAGGTTATTGTTATAGTACATGAATAATAAGAGGTGTTGCTAGGGAAGATGACTAATAGGTATTAACCAATAAAAATATATCTGTTTTGCATAAATTACTGCCAAGTTTATAAAACTGCTTGTCAAGCTTTCAATAAAGGAGAAAGGATACACTGACATTTTGGGAAATGTCTCTTGTTCTTTTGACATTGTATGTACATACAAACTTATAATTTGGACACTGCACAAACAAAGCAGGGAGATATTTTAGACTCCCATATCAGATGCTATAGAATCACCCACAGCCTGACAAGGACAGAATGAAATAAAAGCTGTCTGTGACTGTAAAACCTCTTGGTGAGAAAACCCCTTTAAAAGAAAATGTGATTCACCAGACCAGGACATCTTCTTTCATTTCTCTATGGTTCAGTTCTGATGCTTATGTGTTCATTGTAGGTGCTGTGGATGTTAACAGAACCAGCACTCTGACATGTCTCTGGCTACACCCCACCCATATATAGCACCTTGTGGTACCCTGTGTGTTCTGACACCTTTGTATCATAGCCAGCATTACTTTTTATGCCATTTATGCTACAGTAGTGTTTATTGTGACCACGACAGCTCCCATTGTCACAAGATAATCAACGTTATCCATCTTAGTCCCCTTTTCTTTAAAAGAGACAGGCCACAAATTTACACCAGATTTTGATCCTATTGATTTAAAACCCTAACTACAATTTCACCTTTAATGTATCTGATAATCTTCAAGGTTCACATACTTTTGCCATTGAGATAGGTGACATTGGATAATTTTTCTCTATAAATAGCTGACCAAGTCTAAAATTTATGACTCATTTCTTTGATTTGGTTCTCTTTATCCAGTGCTAGGACTTATATCAAAATCTGATGTAGCTGTAGGTCAAAGTTATACAGAAATGTAGAAAATTCTAAAGAGTTCACAAACTTTCCATAAATTGACATGAGTTGTCGAGAAAATTGACTGCAGCGCATAGCTGGAATAGATTTCCATTTGCAGCAGACAGACATCTACAGATTCCACCAATGTAGTAAGATGTGTGCGCCTCATAGAAAATTTCTCACTTTTTGCTTTGCGAGCCATATCTCTTATACTGGTGTGTGAAACATGAGTCTAAGTAAGTGTGCCCCATTGTATTTCATTTGTACATGTAACCAGCTGTAAGCATAAATTGCCTAAGTTTCTTCTTCAGGAGAGAAACAAAACAGATGTCAAGCCAGGGGCTAAAATGTATGTTCTCCAATCCCCAATGTACAAAATTAGATAAAGAAAAATGGTTGCTAATTCCAAAGGCAATACAATGGGGATTTCAAGCCATACAAGCTGACCAGTGCTGTTCAAATTTATCCTGCTATCTAAAGCATATGGTACTATTTAATGCTTAATACATGTTGGTGTAGAGAGAAACGGGTGTCATCCATCATACTCTAGAAGGAACTCAAACGTGTGCCCCATATGGCTTCCCTGAAGGAAGTTGTCAAAGCTGGGACATTCCTCTGTATATCAGAAGAATCTGACATTTTCATGACATGTATTGGAGATGCTGGCCCACTCACGCATGTCAAATCACACCACCGAGCTGTGAGAACATTATGAATGGCCTGTTTTTTTCTGCTGCTGTAGGAAAAATGTCTGCTCTTATTCTAAAAAAGGCTTTCAAAATGCTTTATAACTAATGGAAAATGTTTAATCGGTGCTTAGAACATTTTACATAATGAATAAATATACCTAATGGTTTTCCATTATTACAAAGTAATTTTTAATTTTAACAGATAAAAACACAGAGGCCTCATAAATAACAATACTTTAATTCTGTAATTTAATGTGGAAAATGTAGCAAAAAAAGTTTCTTGAGTTATACATTTGGTTTATTTTTTATTAAGAATATAAAAACACATTAT
Source organism: Phyllomedusa bahiana (assembly GCA_025379985.1). Taxonomy (NCBI): domain Eukaryota; kingdom Metazoa; phylum Chordata; class Amphibia; order Anura; family Hylidae; genus Phyllomedusa; species Phyllomedusa bahiana. The sequence goes on from JAODAL010055303.1 coordinate 22,818, forward strand.
TGACTACACTCCCCCAGATGATAGGTGCATTCATATCTATTTAAAATCATTTTCCCCAGATGATAAATGTATTTATTTATTAAAAATCCCAAAAAGAAACAAACAAAAATAAATCACTGTATTGAGATCCTCAATATCTGAATATACAGTCATATGAAAAAGTTTGGGCACCCCTATTAATCTAAATCATTTTTAGTTCTAAATATTTGGGTATTTGCAACAGCCATTTCAATTTGATATATCTAATAACTAATATTGCACATTTTGTGTTAGTACAATAAACCTCATTTCAATCCGGAAATATTACTGTGTCCATTAGTTATTAGATATATCAAATTGAAATGGCTGTTGCAAACACCCAAATATTTAGAACTAAAAATGATTACGATTAATAGGGGTGCCCAAACTTTTTCATATGACTGTAGGTTTGTTTACTTGCTTATTATGGATGACGGCATGTTCACACATTGTAGCACATTTACTAATCCTAAGGGGGACATGTATGAAGATCGTCGCGTCGAAGCGCCTGTTTTCACGTTTTTTACTGTGAAAACTGCGCCTGATGTATGTCGGTGCCGAATTGCGCTCATAAATGCAGGGGAAATTTCGACGCCTCTGGCAGACAGACCACATTAAAATAGGTTTGCCTTTTGGAGCTGTAATGCGCCTCAATTTGCCAACCTGCATTCGTACATGCGTCAGAGTTTTCGAATGTGGTGCGTCCCACCCCAGAACGCCCCTCATGTTAGGTGCATCACAAAGTGGCGAACCTTGCGCATTAGGTGCATCCGACAGAGGAGCCAGCACAGTGAGGCGCATTATACTCCTGAAAATGTGTGAAAGCTCCTATCATACATGTCCCCCTAAGTGTTAAACGAGGGTTAACTTAGACTAGAAAAGGGGTAACCCGGAGCTCCTAAACATCCTCAGGGATGTTGGGATCCTTCTCAATGGCTCGGACTGCAGTTTATTCCAATCCCAGCCATTTAGATCCATAGATTTGGTGAAAAGGGACTGTAGCATGTGAGCTTCCTCTGTCCTCCATTGGCATCTTGCTATGGAATCGCATGGGTGCAGATAGTTGTCATGATAGCAGGATACCTAACAACAGTCTTTGGTCTGTCTGTGACATAAACCTGCCAGGCCCTGGGCTTGATAGGTTGACTGACAGTTTAACATAATACATTGCAGTACAGTCATGTACTGCAATTTTATGTAATAGTGATAGTCAGTCCCTTTTC
>JAODAL010055304.1:0-24058 GCA_025379985.1 Phyllomedusa bahiana
ATTTGCGGAATATTTTTGGAGAAAAATGGGATGCTGGCATGCTCTTTTCCTCCTTCTACCTTAGACTGCAGCCGTCCTTAAACATGTTACGGTTTTAAAGCACAACCCATCCAACTATTAAAAAAAGCAGTGCAGAGAGTCGTTTCTAAAATCAGTTTTTTTTTTAAGTTTTTCATAAGAGCATAAAGTTTTTAATATTGGAAAAGAAAAAGCAGTAAATTAAATTTATTAAATAATTTTGGAAAATTTGCAAAACAGTTAAAAATTAAAAAAACGTTCTCTTTAGTTTTCAAATATGTGTGTTGATTGACAATACCCTTTCCCCAACCCTACAAACTCATTTCCAAAATGTAGAATATACAAGTCACTGGCTTAAAGGGGAATCGTTCCTTTTTTTTTTTTTTCCCTTATTAAAATAAAGCCCCTTTATCCATATTTTTTCCCCCTAAATCTTTTTATTTCCTGTTTGTAGTTTTCCCAAATTTTGGGGTCACAAAATATGATTGTGGGGCAGACTTTCTTGCTTGCACTATTTTTTAACAGCATCAGAGAGATATTTTACGCAGCTTCATCCCAAAAAGGATTTTTAAGACAGATTCCGTCCCATAGACATGAATGGGAAGTTTCACGGGAAAGGGGAGGGGGGGGGAGCTTGACATCCCTTTTGTGACTGGGTTTTCTGTGTTATCTTACACAATGGGTCTCCTTTCAGTTTGACCCTGTTTTTACTGATAAGACACACTGCGAAAAGCTCTCTAAAAAGCAGGAATTCAGATGATTTTAAAAAGGGCAGTAAAAATGCAGGCTTAAGAATTTTTAAATAAATACTGAAAGTGTTTGGGAAAAATTTAAAAAAAAAAAAAACCAAAAAATCCAAAAGTGTGTTTAACATAAAAATGTGCTTTAAAAAAATAAGAAATTTTTTAAGACCATTCCTTTTAAATATATATTTAAGATTGGAAATGTGCAATGCGCACAGGAAACTGCTTGAGCCTACGATAACTGTTCCTAATGACTTTTGAGTGAGGAGGGCTGGAGAAAACTACAGATAAAATCAAGGCAACAAACTATACTTTCATCCATGTCAGACTGAGTTCAAAAGCAATTGTTTACTACAAAGATAAAGAAAGAACAGACACATCACAGAAAATTACTTTTTACTACCTTGTAAATTTTAATTAAAGACAAGGGCAGGGGGAAAATTTTTGACAATCAGTATATTAAGCCATCCTTTTCACGAAAAAACAAACATTCTCATCAAACTTAGGGGTTTTTAGCAGCTCATAAACGTTTAGATTAAAAAATTTTCCGAACCTTCTATTTTTAACCGTCAATGACTTAATGGGAAGGTTTTTGGGAGTGGGGAACGGGGTTGACTATTTTTCCCACCACAGAAGCGCATAAAAGGGGGAACTTCCCTGCAGCGGGGTTTCCCCCAGGCAATCTACACAAAGGGACTTTTTACACAAGGGTTTTCTGTTAAAACCATGGCAGTTCTACCACATCTGAACATTGTCCCTTTGTATATTAAAACCATGCTGAATATTTTTGATCAGAGTATACACTGGGGAAATATCCCAGCCTATGTGTTGGATGTGTCAGATAATAAGCCAAACAGATGTCATACTCATATGCATTCACAGTATCTGACTTACACTTTCTGTATATTATACATGTTTATTTAAATTTCATGGTAGGGGACGTAAGGAAAGGAATAAATAAAATAGAAGCACCAAAATAAAGGGTTTTCAAAAAAGGACTAGTAAGTTCACATTTAAAGTACACTTTTCAAACCCCCCCAAATTTTTTTTAAAAACTTTTGGGTTTACATCTTTCATCAGAATTTTGGAAACCTCCGTTGCTTAGGTGAAGTGGGAAAACCAAGGATTTAAAAAAGGACACCCTTTACACCTACAAACTCAAATTAAATTTCAAAAGGCTGGCGAGTTTCTGCTGTGGTTTCCATTATCTAGATGGGAAAAAAACACAGCTTGCGGTGCTATTTTTTCTGAATATGTGATGGAAGTTCTGCACTGAACCTCTGATGCATATGTAAACCAGGCACTATGAATACTGGTCTGGTAAAGGAAATCCTAATCTCAATATTCTCTTTATCCGTTAGTAATCATAATAACTTAGGGTCTGTACACAATTTTTACCCTATATTTAGTGTTTTCATCAGGAAAGACCCTAACTTACAAACTAAAAGTGTGCATAGGTTAGTCATTCAGAGGACAAAAGAGTGTATACAAACCCAAAAAAAAACCTCTAAACTGCATGCTTACCAATGCAAGGAGTCTCATCAATAAAATAAATATTAAACTCTGAATAAAAATATGACATAGTGGGGATAACTAAGACATGGCTGGATGAGACCTATAACTAGGTGGTTAACTTACAGGGTTACAGTTTATTTAGAAATGATTGTAAAAATAAGAAAGCGGGAGGCGTATGTCTTTATATAACATCCTTTCGAAGCCAACACTGTGGGAAAATATAGATACATGTGGAATCATTATGGGTAGATATATATGAGGGTAATAATAATAATAATAATAATAATAATAATAATAATAATAATAATAAAATGTTTACGGGTCTGCTATAGGCACCCTTTTGTATCGCCTTATCTATATGCAATTATAATACCAGCAACCACCCTCCTCATGCATAGAAGGTGTGTGAGTGTTTGTCTTATCTGTATTTTTGCATCTGTGCAATCTCCCCATGTATTATACTGTGGCTTTTCTGCATACCGGTGTGAACAGGTATCAATTCAATGTGCAGTTTTTTTATATTCTAATTGTTCCCCTAGTGCAGGGGTATGTGAGCTACTGTTCATCAATTACCTTCACCTCTTTATCTTTCCCAAGTAGCACAGGGGCCTTTGTTTCCTCCTACTGGGTTCAGTCTGTAGTCCAGCCATTAAGCTGTAAGTATGGCCTTTGTTGTGTTTTTAAGTAAATAATGTCCAATTTTTCTGTGATTTTTCTGCTATAGGCCACCAAATATAACTGAACCCGTGGAACATGTACTACTCAGGCAAATAGATAAGATGGATAATCACAATGAGATTGTTATTATGGGTAACTTCAACAACCCAGACATAAATTGGGAAACTGAAACCTGTGGCTCTCAGAAAGGAAACAGGTTTTTGTCAATAACTAAAGATAATTACCTTTCCCAACTTGTGCAGAAGTTGACTAGAGGAAAGACTCTACTGGACTTAATATTGACTAACAGGCTTGACAGAGTAATAAAGGTTCAGGTTGGGAGGCATTTAGGAAATAGTGATCACAATATAATTAATTTCCATTTATGCTTCAATGGATTTTTTTGTCAAAGAGCAACAAAAACATTATATTTCAGGAAGGCTAATTTTAATCTGTTAAACAGGCCCTAGACTGCATTGACTGGGACATGGTCTTAAACAAATAACAGAACAAATAATACATGAAAGATTTTTAAAAAAATCTTAAGGGCAATGAAAGTAATAAAAGGACTGGGTGGACTACCCAGAAACCCAGAAACATTAGCAAAATTAAGGATATTTAGTTTAGAGAAAAGACAACTTCAGGGGGACATAATAAATATGTATAAATATATTAAGAGTCAGTATAGAGATCTTTCCTATAATCATTTTATAACCAGGACTGTATCCAGAACAAGGGGAGATCCTCTAGAGGAAAGAAGGTTTCTATATAAACATAGAAAGGGATTCTTTGCTGTAAGAACAGTGAGACTGTGGAACTCTCTGCCCGAGGAACTTTTCATGGTGAATTCACTAACAGAGTTCAAAAAGGTCTGAATGCATTTCTGGAGTGTAACAATATAACAAGTTACAGGGACTAGGATTTTGAAGAAGGGTCATTGATCCAGGGAATTATTATGATTACCTTCTACCTGTAGTTTTTGTCTTCCTCTGGATCAACACTATAGCCCAATAGACTAAACTGGACATATGTCATATTTCAGCCTTACAAACTATGGGCGACATGTATGTATTTTGGCGCTCAGACACCTTTTTTTTTTGTGTGCATTAGGAGCATAGAATGTGCCTGAATCTATTAACCTGTTCTACTGCTGGTCATAGATTTAGCGCTTTCTGGCTACTAAGCGACAATTCTGGCTCAGGTAAACCACCTTTAAAGTGGTATACCTGTTCCAGCAGTAATGCGCTTGGATTTGCTGATAAACAGTCATAAATGTGTAGATTTGTACGGTGGTAGTGCTACACGCCTCCGGCACGCCCCCGATTTCAGGTGCATTACAAAGTGCTGCGGCCACTTTGTAATGCGCCTAATATTGGAGTGCGCCTGATTAAAAATATAGCGAACTGGGCTGCACTAGTTTTTGGGCTGAAAAGACGCCAGACTTCTGCCGCAGCCCTGTTCATAAATGTTGCTAAATGTAACTATGTAAAATGAGGATGGAATAGCAAAATAGACTACGCTATTTTATCCAACAAGTGTTAATAAGAGAGATAACATATAAGTCTCTGGATGATGGATGCTAAAGTATGTCATTCACATTAATGTAAATTTAACAGATGACTCAGAAATCTCCTATGATGTCATTTCCCATATATGGACAGTTATCACTGGAGCTTCTTCATTCTAAGCTTGGTGGAACTGTTAGCAGCCACCCGATAAAATGTGTCAGGTTGGTGTCAGTAATATTACTGAGTAGGAGAGGATCACTGGTTGACTTCCCTAGACACTTAACATTTATGAATGATCCATGTATGGAAGCTGTCAATTTACAGACAGTTACATCAACTCATTTTGAGTGACGGATTTTGGTGCTGATCTGTGTCCAAAAACTCAATAGTACTCTGTGATGAAAAAACGATTCCAAAAACTGTGTCAAAATCTGACAGAATTATACAACAAGGAGCGAAAACAGGGTTTGTAAAGGTGCATAACCTGTTAAAAAAGGTATGTCATGTATAAAGGGTGCAGCTTCACATTTTCACAATACATGGTGCATGCTGCATTGTAAAATTTCCCTGGAGAAAGTTCTCAAAAGTTGGTAAGAATGCCAACAATGCTTTGGTATATTGACCTCTTACCGACATTTGTTACACCCACAATTCTGTCTCTGAGCTCTGGCACTTCCTTAGACCTCATGATTCTCATGTGCTCTGACATGCACTGTGAGCTGTGAGGTCTTAAATAGACAGGTGTGTGCCTTTCCTAATCAAGTCCAATCAGTTTAAACACAGATGGACTCCAATAAAGGAATAGAATAATCTGAAGGAGGATCAGAAGGAAATGGACAACATGTGAGTTAAATATGAGTGTCACAGAAAATGGTCTGAATACTTAAGACCATGTGATATTTCAGTTTTTCTTGTTTAATAAATTTGCAAAAATATCTACACTTCTCGTTTTTGTCTTTCAAGATTGGATGCAGAGTGTACATTAATGAGCCAAAAAATTAACTTTTTGGATCTTACCAAATAGCTACAATAACGGAAAGAGTGAAAAATTTAAAGGGGTCTGCATACTTTCCATACCCACTGTATTATGCCTTTTATATTACACGGTGAACGCTGTAAAAATGAAGCCCAAAAAACAATGGCAGAACTGCATTTTTTTCCCTCCATTCTCATGGTCCAATGCTAAAAAAAACTATGGAACACCTGTACGCCCAAGTGTACAATACACCCCTAGATGAGATCTATGAGGAGTTCTGTATCCAAAATGGGGCGACTTCTGAAACGTTTCACCTGTTCTGGTACTAGGGGCTTTGCAAATGCAACATGGCACCCACCAAAATCTGCATTCCAAAAGCCAAATAGTACTCCCTCTGTTTAACGCCTTGCTATGCACCCAAACAGCAGTTTACACCCACATGTAGGGTATTTCTGAACTTGGAAGAAATTGTGTAACAAATTTTGTGGTGCCTTTTTTTCAGAATTCCTTGTAAAAATGAAATATTTTCAGCTAAAATTACAGATTGTTGAAAAAAAATATTTTTTTCATTTTCACAGCCTATTGCTAAAAAAAATTGTGAACCACCTGTGGGGCTGATATTCTCACTACACTCCTGAATATACTCCTTTAGTGGTGTAGTTTCGAATATAGGGTCTTTTTAGGAGTCTTTTTTTAAGTTTTAGCACCTTAGGGTGTTCCCAAACCTGTAATGTCGGAATAAAATTGAGACCGCAGAGTCCAGTAGGTGCTCCTCCTATTCTTAGGCTTGTGGTTGAGCCAAATAGTGCACTAGGGCCACATATGAGATATCTCTACAAAGACTTGCCGGAATCAACGTTGAGTTGCATTTACCTGGTCATATCTATCATGTTCCAGTGAATAATGAATAAAAATTAACATCTGCAAAAAAAGTGAAATTTTTAAATTTCCCCTCCACTCCACCATAAACTTCCTAAATGCTGTTTTGAATATTTTAAGGGGTATAGTTTCTTAGATGGAGTCAGTTATGGGGATATCTAACTACAGAACCCTTGAAACCATGTCAGAACTGGACTGGTCCCTAAAAAAATCTATGGGCGACATGTATGATTTTTGGCGCTTAGAGGGCAATTTTTCTGTCCCCCTGACCTCAGGCGCATTACAAAGTGCCGCAGGTGCTCTGTAATGTGCCTGATATTGGTGTGCGGGCAATGTAAAAATCTAGCGAACGGGGCTGCACTAGATGTCGGGCTGAAAAGACACCGGACTTCTGGCTCAGCCCCGTTCATACATGTCACCCTATGTTGCAAAATTTCTTTAAATTTTACTAAATTTACTAAATTTCAAAGCCCCATAATATTGTAAAAAATAAAAAGAAATGTAAATAATGATTCCAACCTACAGTAGACATATGGTAGATCCTAGTTATAAACTATTTTGCGTGGAATAACTATCTGTCTTACATGTACAGTTGAAACCAGAAGTTTGCATACACTATATAAAAAGACACATATGCATGTTTTTCTCACTATCTGACATGAAATCAGAATAAACCTTAACCATTTTAGGTCAATTAGGAATACAAAAGTTATTTATATTTGACAAATGACAGAATAATGAGAGAGAGAATTTTTTAAGGCATTTTTATTACTTTCTGCAAAGTTTAAAGTTTACATACAGAATGATTACTATGCCTTTAAACAATTTGGGACAGCCAAATGATGTAATGTCTTTGGAGGTTTATTGGCAACATCTGAGTTAATTAGAGACACATCTGTGGATGTATTTTATTGAACACCAGAAACGCACTGCTTCTGTGTGCAACATCATGGGGAAAGTCTAAAGAAATCAGCCGAGATATCAGAAAGAGAATTGTGGACTTGCACAAGTCTGGATCATCCCTGGGTGCAATTTCCAGATACCTGAAGGTGCCTCATTCATCTGTACAAACAATTATACGCAAGTACAAAAAAGATGAGAATGTCCAGTCGTCATACTGCTCAGGAAGGAGATGGGTGCTGTGTCTCAGAGATGAACGTTCTTTGGTTCGACATGTGCATATCAACCCAAGAGCAAAAGCAAAAAACCTTGTGAAGATGCTGGCAGAAGCTGGTAAGATTGTGTCATTATCTACAGTGAAACAAGTACTGTATCAACATGAGCTGAAAGGCCACTCTGCGAGAAAGAAGCCATTACTCCAAAAGAAACATATAAAAGCCAGATTAATGTTTGCAAATGCACACAGGAACACAGATCTAAATTTTTGGAGACATGTCCTGTGGTCTCACGAAACTAAAATTGAACTGTTTGGCCATAGTGACCATGATTTCGTTTGGAGGAAAAAGAGAGAAGCTTGGAAGCCAACTGTGAACCATGGGGGTGGCAGCATCAGGCTGTGGAGTTGTTTTGCTGCAGGAGGGACTCATGCACTTCACAAAATAGATTACAGCTTGAGGAAAGAAGGCTATGTGGCAATGCTGAAGCAACATCTTAAGACATCAGCCATGCAGTTAAAGTTTGGGCCGAAATGAATCTTCCAAATGGACAATGAACCGAAGCATACTGCCAAACTGGTTACAAAGTGACTTAAGGATAACCAAGTCAATGTTTTGGAGTGGCCATCAAGAAAACCCTGATCTTAATCCTATTGTAAATTTATGGGCAAAGCTTTAAAGGCAGGTGTGAGCAAGGCAACCTACAAACATAACTCAGTTACAGCAGTTCTGTCAGGAGGAATGGGCCAAAATTGTGAGAAGCTCGTGGAAGGATATCCAAGACATTTCACCCAAATCATACAGTTTAAAGGCAATGCTACCAAATACTAATGAAACTTTTGACTTTGCAGAAAGTAATAAATGCCTTGAAAAATAGCCTCTCTCATTATTTAGGGCATTTGGCAAATATAAATAATTTTGGTAATCCTAATTGTCCTAGGTCTCTTCTACATGTTCCCATTGTTGGTACACTCACTTGGGTAGGAATACAGCTTTTTCTTCAACTATTCCCATAACTGTTCAGTCAGGTTGAGGTCTGGGGAATGTGGAGGCCAATCCAGCAGTGCTACTTCATTGTCATTGAACCATTTCATTGCCAATCTCGATGTATGCTTCAGGTCGTTGTCCTGCTGGAATACTATGTCATCCTTTTCATACTCATAACACTCAAGTGTATGAAGTAACTTATCTTGCAGGATACTAACATATCGCTAAGCTTTGAAACCATCATCAGTTCTAGTTAAGCATCCAGTACCTTTGGCTGTGAAACAACTCCATAACTTAAGGCTTCCTCCGCCAAACTTGACAGTTCCTTCAATTTCTCAATCCGTTGCCCCCTTTTCCCTTGATTCTTCTTCATTTGCACCCATCATAACCCAGTTTATTGACTTTTGTCCACTTTTCGTACATTTTTTCAAACTCAAGCCAATGCTTTTTATTGAAGTTGAGACGTCTTAACCTTTTTTTGATCCTCCTTCACTGCCATGTTTGTTTCACCAGAGCTGATAGACCTTGTGATGAGCCAACTTGTCGACTCTGATATTTTACCTGGACGTCCACCTCTTGGCTTATGAATGAATGGACGGACTTTATTTCGTGTTCTTCCAACTGTCATGACACTCACGTGATGTAGTTGGCAATTTTTTTTGGCCAAGAGGCCGCTATTGATGAGCTGGATGATGCCGTTTCTCTTTACTTGGGAAGTCTTCATGCTGCTCCTCTATTATAAACAGTGACCTTTTGCTTGTTAATGAACCTAATAACACACTGAGCTATTAGAGAATGTGACAAAAGGTTGTCATTTGTAGTATAGAAGAAGAAAATGATTATTCCACAACATGGAGCTAAACAGTAACAATGCAGTTACATGACAAGAATCAGTATATCTAAGCATAGGTAAGTTGTAAGTCACATTTATGTATGAAATAGCCAAGATGATTGTCTATAAAATTCTGGTAGTCTCACATTCAAACCTGTAGTGGATGGAAAGATATGGAGCCTGAAAGTCAAAAGTTCAAGTCATTGTTACCCTTCTGCTTGTCAGTGTAAATTAATGGCACGTGACTGCTGCAACGTGACATGCCCATTTGGAAGTTCAAGAATGAAAGCAGAAGACCGGAGTGTAGTGGCGCTGGACCAAAGGAAGGTGAATATATATATTTTTTTATTTTACTGAGGCTCCAGAAGCTGTTTGCTTGATGTTGTTGCAAGGTGGACAACCCGTTTTTATGTTACTGGATTCTGGCTGATCTATGGTGATTAGCCAAATTAATAACAACTGATAATAGCTTTTTGTTACCTGTGTTTCATTAACTTTATTGATACTGATTGTATTTAAGCCATGAAATATTAACAACAGTTGTTTCCTTTTTATTAAACCAAGTCGAGAATTGATATTTCTAAACAAGATTAAAGAATTTTAACATTTAATTTGGTGATATAATTATGTCTCACTTCATCATGATTTCAAAATGGAAAGGCAGCATAAGAGATGATAACGATGCAAAATCAATTGAGATGCAATTAGACCTATTAAAGGAATATAGTAGCACTTTTAAAGAAACTACTCTGAATACTAAATATTGAAAAGAGCAAGGAGCAAAGATACTTGTAGAAATTAAAAGAGCACGATGCCAAGGAAGTATAAAATTAATGGAAATATTTATCTAGTCATTTCATCTGCTGTGGAAAATTAGCAAATTAAGAACAGCGTGGAACAAAAGACTAAGATATCTAGAAGTACTATACCTAATAACACTGAATAGAAAAAACAGGAAATTTTAAGGTCTGTAAGGACAAGCGCTAAGCAACATATAAAAAGATCATATTAAGCCATCATTTTCTCCTTCAATTGAATGTGTTTTCTCATAAAATATTATTAAACATTAATGTGCCTGAACCAGGATTTGAGTTTATCTCATTATTGTTGGTCATGCTATGCTGTGTTAAAGAACTGTCTCATCAAAAACAACTGGTTTGTTCTTCAGTTAAAAGAGAAATATATTATGCTCACAAGAGATCAGACAGGTTCATTTTTTGATCTAAAGGTTTTTGTTTATACCACAATTAATATTTTTGAATATGCCTTAGGGAGGAATTTTAGTAACCAGTCACCAAGTTACATTGCTTAAAGCATTATCATCTTAGTAATATCAAATAATATTTCAACCATATTAGCAATATTCATAACAATTCTCACAACTACTTTTGTAAGTTATATTTAGTCATAACAATACCTGAAATAACCCATCAAAAGCAGCTATTATAGTTTATAGCAAGAATTACTTCTTTGATTGCTAAAAACACATCCAAAAACTAAGGAACATCTTAAATATCCAAATATCAAAATTATAAGGAACACGACAACCTTTAAACACTTAAAGGGGTTGTCCAATTGTACAAAAAAATACATTTTAGTGGGTCGGGGAGAGGCTGAGATAGAAAAAATAAAAGACTCACCTTTCCAACTGGCTCCATTCCAATACTGAGTTCCAGGCTGATGAAGTCATGTTCACTGTTCACCTGACCCTGAAGGTTCACAGCTGTCTCTTTCTGTTTAACTGGCACATGACCGCTGAGGCCTGTGATTGCTGCAAGGTCACTTAATGATTGTGATGTCATTAGACTGGAGCTCAGCTAATCTAGAATCTGTAGCGCTATGTTGTGAACACTTAAAACATTATATAAACATAGGAATCATACTGTTAATTTGTATGAACACATTCAGGATACCTGGAGGCCAACCACCTAGGACTCTGAGCTAACCATCAATGTTCAACCAGTCACGCCTGTCAGGCCATTTTGGCTTCCAGTTTTTATTATTAATTTGATTTTAACAAACAAATGCTGTACACATTATTCTTAACAGCTGAATTCTTGTCAAATTTGAGTTTATATTTCTTCACTATTAAGTTATCTTTTAAACTTAGTTGCAACATGGCAGCGTACCTTATGTGTAACACAATCCTTCATGGCTAGTAATCAAAAAGCCCAATATTAAAGCAAGCGACAATTTCTCTACAATTTCACCAGGCATTTTATTAAATAAAAATGCTCATTTTCATATAGACCTACACTTAAAGCAATAAACATCATATCAAAAGGGGGCAAATTTCCAAAATTTCTTTCGTTCACTTCCCAAATTTTCCGGCAAAAATAATTCGTTCCAAATTACTTCGCACGAATCACGAAAAAAAACACTTTTTCCTGCTGCACAAGCCTGAGGTGCTGTAAAAACTTTGTGCCATTTTTAAAATATCAGGGGGACTTTTTGGGTCTTCATACAATGTTTTTTTAGTATACCCAATACGCCGCCGCTCTAGAATCGTTCACTATAAAATTCCCTGGCACTTAAGAGGGCAAAACTGACAAAAAACCAAGCGGGTTACCTGAAAAGTCAGCCACAAAAGCGGGAAAAAAACAAGCGAGACTAGGTGGCAACATTATGACAAGTGTGGAGGTGAGGGCGGCAGCCACACACATGAGGTAAGGCAGTGCAAAATTTACTTTCGGAGGTGGCAAAACGAAAAAGCCACAGAATGGCACAATGATAGAGCGAGGTCACGGCGGCAGCAGCATGAGGTCAGGCAGTGGCACAATACATTCTGAGGGGGGCAAAACAGGGGGAAAGCCACAGAATGGCACAATGACTGAGAGCGGAGGTCAGGGCGGCAGCAGAAAGGGGGTCGGGCAGTGGCAAAATGACTTCTGGAGGTGGCAAAACAGGAGGAAGCCACAAAGGGAAAAAAAGACTGAGAGCGGAGGTACGGGGGGGCAGCAGCATGAGGTCAGGCAGGGTGGGGCACAAGACACAGTGTGGAGGACCGGCAGCAGCCACAGCAGCAGCATGAGGTCAAAAAATGGCACAATGACAAAAGGTGGAGGACACGGCAGCAGCCACGCAGCAGCATGGGGCAACCTGGCACAATGACATTCTGGGGGTGCAAAACAAAAATTAGGCCACAGAGTGGCAAAAACACACATTTAGAGGTCACAACACAGCATTTTGGGGTCAGGCCGTGGCACAAGCTTTTCTGGGGGTGGCAAAACGGGAGGAAGCCCAGAGGGGGGCACAATGACTGAAGCGGAGGTCAGGCGGCAGCAGCATGAGGTGGGAGGGGGAAAATACACAGTTGGAGGACATGGCAGACCACAGCAGCAGCAGAGGTCAGACAGGGCACAATGACAAATTCTGGAGGGGGCAAAAAAAGGAGTAGGCCAAGAGTGGCACAATACAGAGATTTGGGGTAGGGCGGCGGGACAAAGATGAGGTCAGAGAGTGGCACAAGAAACAGGTGGATGTCACGGCAACAGAAACGCAGCACAGCATGAGTCAAATGGCACAATGACAGAGTGTTGAGGTGGGTGGCAATACCACCCCCGGGTAAAAGGGGGTAGGCAGATGGAAAAAACTGGCAGCAGATTGTGGCATCAGGCGGGTGGGGGGCATCAGAATAGTGGCTAAAAGGCAGGAATTTTAACCCAACTGACCCTAAGGCATTGGTGTGTGGAAAATCCTGGCCGTTTTCCACGCCTGATTCATTTTGACAAAGGTCAGTCGTTCCACATTCCCGTGGACAAGGAGTTCTCCTTGGATAACGTGGCCTCCCCGCCTGAACCCCGCTCTGATGCCACACTACGGCCCGGGGCGGGACAGCTTCCCCACTGCAAACTCGGCAAGTTGCGGCCACACTCCATTTTGGCTGCCCATATCCAGCGATCTTCTAACTGGGGTGGAAAGGGGCTGTCCAAGTGGGCCACAACCTTTTGGGGTTCGGGGATGCTCCAGGTCCCCGCTGCGCTGCTGCGCGGGCACTGCCCTTTCTCACTAGGCGGGTAAGGAAGCTCTCATCAGAACCCCAGTTGGGTACTACTGATGGACTGTATGCTCCACCCCCCCACCTTCCCCAGCCCCCCGCGCAGTAGACGTGAGCGCTGAGGAACCCCCCGGTCAACCCGTCAGAGGGGGAACGATGCCGCACATACAGGGGCCAACTGATTACGGGGGATTTCCCTATAGTATTTGATTTTGCTTCCCTCTCAATACTGGAAAAAGGGCTCCCTTTTGGCCCCGGTTGGGGGTCCAATAGGGTGGAGAGCCAGAAGTCATCCCTCTGCCGGAAATTGATATTGGGCTGTCTCTACCCAGGCAAAAAAGCATGCTGCGGGATCTGCACAATGACCGGGGGGCCCCTGCCCCCTTTTTCCACGTAAACTGCCCGGTGTTTGGGGGGTCATCTGCCTCGTCTTCCCCTCTTTCCCCATCCACCTCCTCAACTCTCCTGCCCCTCCTCTCTTGTCACCTGGGTAGAAAATCCACTCTTTTACCAGCAATGCTTCGCTCCAATGTCCCTCCTCCCCTCATCCTTTTTCAGCCCCCATGGGACTCATGGGGCCACAAGATTAGTCGCCACCCCAGTCCCCTGCCCAAAAATTTTTTTCAGCATTGTTCCGGGACAGAAGGAGGGGAATGACGTTATTCACCCCCGTATCCGGCAAACTGACAAATAACGCGCCTCCTCGAATGCCTAACAACGCAGGTGCCCCACCAGAGCTGCCACTGCGACATAAAAGTTACACAGGGGAGTACTTCGTCGCCTGGATCACAAAAAATCGTTAAGGGGCCTTTCTCTGTTCATACAGTGGTCCAAAATTGCAGGCGGGAAATTTCCAGCGGGGAAACCGCAATCAAGTGTTTTGGGGGGAGGCCTTTCTGCCGCTGCAACCGAAGGGGGGCCTGGTTTGTACAAAGGGATAAAGTGCATGCACAGTTTCCGGGCCTTTTTCAGAATTTCTGAAGATCGTGGAAGATTTCGGGAACCTTTTCACAACCAGATTGAACATGTCGCCATGGGGGCGAAACCCGCCCCCCCCCCCCTTGGTGCGTGCGGACCCCATTTTCCTCCCCTTTTCCCGTCACCATGGTTCCATTTGCGTTGGCGCGGAGAAAGCCACACTTGTTTCATGCGCTGACGGGGACAGTTCCTCCCCTTGGACTTCGTTCGCCGAGGCAACCCAGGTGTAAACTGCGTGACCCCGCTGTGCCCTACCATGTGGTATATGGGGCAGACTTGTGGAGGCTGAGATGGGTGGTGAGGTGGAGGGAAGGGGGGACATTGGCCAGGGGCAGCAGTTTGACAACGTGGGGAGAAAACGGCGTCTCCTGTCCCAAGTTGTTGGGGGTTTTTCCCGGGGAGGGAACACATTCACCCATTGGGGCCGAAAGACATGTACGGACCTGACCGAGTTACGCCCAGACGTCACGCTGCCGTGCACCTGGAACAAAACCATAACCAAGGACTGACCCACCTTCTGTTCTACATATTTTATGAGGTGCTGGGTTTTCTGGGGGCCTTTTTGGAAAAGAAATTACGCTGAACTCTCCATCTCGCTCGGGCCCAAACCTTAGTTCTCTGAATGGGGCAGAGTCCACCATTTGGGAAAAAGGGGGGCTGCAAAACCAACAAAATTGGGCGGAGCACGGTCGCGCTGCACCTTAGGATGGTTGGACGCATACTTTGTCTCTTTGCAATCGCCTCGCTGAACGACTGCGGCGCCATGAGTAGCGAGGACAGGAGCATCTGGACCGGGGGGATGAGCAAAGAAAACAGCTCCCTTCTGCAAGGTGGTGGAGCCTTACTGGGTGCAATGGCATGCTGCCACTGGGGGTCTCTGCTGCTGTTGCTGCGGCGCAGGATGGACCACCACATCGAGCCACGTTTTTCCAGGCCACCGGAGGTGACCCCTAGTGTTTTACCAGGCCCTGGGTCCAACGTTACTCCCTGGCCACGTTCACTTTTTGCCCACAGATTCTACATAAACCCCCTATTCGGCTCCTCCGGTCTTTAGCAAAGAATGCGACACGCCGATATCGGATTTTACCGCCAACGCTCCGCACTGAGTGACACGCCGCTGCTGCCTCACTGACCCCTGTGCCGCTACTTTCTTGGACCTGCAAGCGGGTTTTTTACCCCGTGGCCCTTGACTCCCACCTCACACTGCTGCTACCGCGACTCACGGCCCCACACCCACTTGCTGGCTGCGCCGCTCCTGACGCGCAAGCTGACGCCCCTTCTCCTGACGATGATAAGCCCTTCCCCACCCCTCCCCAATTTTGGTCCGGGGCACACATCACTATTTTTGTTTAACTCACTGCTTCCTCATCACCGTCTTGGTATGCCGAGGGTGACCCTCACAACAACCCCATGCCAACTCTCCACATCTAACTTTGCCCGCCTAAAATGCAAAAACAGGGGATATGGCCCCATTTTCCCTTTGCTCCAAGTACTGCGACTCCCTCCTCAAATTGTTTCCCTCGCTATAAGTTGGGGGCTGACCCAACCAATAGTAATCCCCGGCTGGGGAACCGGATGGGACAGAGCGGGGCTGAGGACAGTTAGGGGCCGCTGACCCCGCTCCCGGGCCATGCCAATAAGGGGTTTTGTCAAAGTTCCCACCGACTCTTGCTGGGGTTGTCAGTGTCAACTGGGAGGGAAAAGGGTGACCTAGCAACCAAACAAAACCCTTGGGGGGCTGCAAACACACCCCCGCTAGATGACCCGCGGCAGTTTGGCCTCACCGAGTGACCCCCGCTGCGACTCCCCCTTGCTGTGCTGCGAACCGGGCCGTTCCAGGGAAAGTTTGTGCCACTGCCACTTCAGTGAAGAGCCTGCCACCTCTCTGTCTACATACTGTTTGTTCTAAAATGTACAGACAGTGTTTTTTATATAATCTGTATATATAAAAAAACACCCTGTTTTTTTTACTCCAAATGAACCCCGTAACAAGCTTGGGTAACCCTTTGGTAAAAAAATTGCGCTTAAAAAAATGGGCAGGAAAAATTTACTTGTTTTGTCGTTTAAAAACACTGTGTGTTTTTACTAATTTAAAAGCACAAACGGCTTAATTAACCTTCGGACATGAATAGGCTACAGGAAAAAATTTTAATTTTGGGGTTAAAAAGACGGTTTATTTTTGTCAGCACACCCGCAAAAAAACCTTTTAATAACCCCTGGATTTTAAAATTTCGCCAAAGAATTTAGCCCCACAAAATAGTAGCTTTTACGTGTTACAATTCGTTTTTCTACCCACACAACAAAGATACAGTTGTAAAATTTAAACCTTTTTTTGTGAATTAGGGTACAGGGGAAAAATGTATATATTTTTGGGGGTGAAAAAAAACGGTTTATTTTTTGTCAGCACACCCAGCAAAAAACCTTTAAATTAAACCCCGATGTAAATTGCGCCAAAGAAATTTAGCCGCACAAAAACCTAGTAGCTTTGTACGTGTTACAATTGCGTGTTTTCCCTACGCCACAAAACAAAAAGAGATTTTTTCATTGTAAAATTAAACCCTTTTTTTTGAATTAGGCTACAGGAAAAAAGATATATTTTGGCGGGTGAAAAAGACGGTTTTTTTTGTCAGCAACCCGCAAAACAAAGCTTTTTAACCCCTGGATTAAAATTTCGCAATAGAATTGAGCACCAAAATAAGTGGTATTTGTAAAGTAAAAAAAGCTGTTTCTTTTAAAAGAATCAACAGGGAAATGGCTTAGATCCCACTTGGATATTTAATGATATGCAGCTGCATGGTGCACACTGGATTTCAGATCCAATATCCCAAAAAAAACGAAAAAGAAAATAAGAAACAGTCTCTGAGACAAGCTGAGACACCCCACAAAATCGCAAATAAAAAAAAATTTTTCAGTAAGAGCATCACCGCGCAGCACCTTTTCCCGATCATACAGGAGAGCGGTAACTCCAGCGTCGGCCCCGTGGGGCTTATATAGTGCGGTGACGTACAGAATCCCGCCGGGGCTCTGTTGGGTTACCTCTGCACATGTCATGCAGGCATACCCTTTTTCCCCCCCAGAGGCTTTGGCCCCCGTAAAACCCCTGTCTCGAGCCCTTTTATAAAACAAAAACACACTTTTTCACCCGAATACCCCAAAGTTCACTTTGTTCCCACCGAAGTTTTTTCCCGAAATTCAAAGAATCCCCTTTTTAAATCAATTCGCCTCCTAATCATATCAGTTTGGATGCAATATCATGTAAATTAACCAAGTGAAAAAGAGACAATTAGGGCGACATGTCCCATTAGGGCTGCATCATTTTTTTGGTGTATTTGTGCCAAAAAACTGTTGATGCCCTAGTCTCTACACTAATGAACTGTAGTCCACCAAAATAGACGGCAGACCAACACATTGAATGCCCTAAAGTAGGGACATCAAATATTTTTTTTTGCAATGATATGCAACACCTAGATAAGGCATCAATTTACTATGCAAAGTAACCACATCCAAATTTTTGACAGGTTCATTCATTCAGTGCACTATACACTCATTTTTTTGAACCTTTAAAACTGGAGGGTGGGACTTTTTTTCTGACATCCCCACTTTGGGGACAGATGAAAACTGTCCTTGGGTCTAAGACTCTCTTTGTTGCCCATAGCAACCAAACAAGGCCCGTTTCATTCTTTTAGAGCCTAATGAATTGTAAGGGAACTCTGATTGGGTTTTCTAGGTCAACAAAGAAATCTTAAGAGAAATAAAACAGGAACCAGCGGACTTCGGCAAAATTTTTCTGCTTTTTAAAGTTCACATCATATTCGCAGGGGGTACACAGACACTCCAACGCATTTCGGGCTGTCACTAGCCCTTTATCACGGAAAGTACAACATTCATTAACATGATTCTCTATTTAAAGGGAAAGAAGTGGGAGGCCCTATTGCCTCATACCCTTACATCATATCCCTCATTGAAAAAGTTAAAAACGTAGTAATAGAACAAAAACATATAGTTATGTACATTATCTTATTGTTGTTATAAAGAGGAAGCAAAGCCATTATTTAGTATATATATGCAAGATCGTTTCTAAGGTTCATACCTTGCGGTGCTCTAGTTTCCCATGTGTAAATCCACTGGGTTTCTCTGAGACGCAATGTGTGTTACCAGTCTCCAACAGCAGATGGCCTATTAACTTTTTCTATCTCATAGCAACGGAAACTTTCTATTGTGCCTGCGTGTTGCTCCACAAAATGTTTAGCCGCTCCTGAATGTGTAGAGCAGCCTTTTTTAATGCTGGCTAAGTGTTCCGCAACTCTTATTTTGAATTTCCGAATGCTGCTTCCAATGTACAACAACTTACAGGTAATACACTGTATAAACATATACAATATGGTCGCTATCGCAATTGATGAAGTAATTTATACTATACACTTTCTTACTTTGCTTATTAGTTTCAAATGTATCCGTGTTCATTGTGTATTGACATAGACTGCATCGCTGTTGGCTACATTAGAAAAAAACCTTTTACAGAGAGCCAATTACTCATATTTCTTTTACCTGAAAAACTACTGGGAGAAATTATGTTACCTATTGTTTTGCTCCGTTTGGCGACCATATATATACCTTCATCAATTATATCTGCCAGCAAAGTGTCTTGCCTCAAAATATTAATATTTCTATAAAAAATCTTTTTTATTGCTTACTAATCTCGGCTAAAAGATGTCGAAAACACAATTCCTTTTTTATGATTCCGTTTTTTATCTCTGTTTTTATCCGTATGTAACAATATGTTTTGTGATAAACCTTTTATTTTGTTTCTTGCTATTTTTAGTTGCATATGTGAGTATCCTCTGTTATGTAATCTGTCATCCACAGTGCATACTTCTGCAACCCGATCTTTCTCTTCTGTGCATGATCTTATGACTCTGTAATATTCCCCATAGGGGATAGCATTAACCGTATGCACTGGGTGGCAACGATCTGCTGTCATGGGGGCTGGCGCGGGAGCCGTCGCCCCCCGCAGCCGCCACCCTGCCGCGACTATCCCCCTGCTGCCCAGGCTCCGGCGCCAAGTGACTGACCCGTCCACGCTCCTGGGTCCCCTGCTCCTGCCTCTGCCAGCCGCCGCGCGCTAACCCGCTGCTTAGGGCGCGCGCACGACGGCTGGTCTGGATTTAAAGGGCTAGCGCACCGGTAATTGCTAATTGCTAGCTGTTGGTCCTATATATTGTACACGCCCCCTGCACTCTCTGCCAGTTTGTTGGTGTGCGTTAGCTTGTCTAGAGAGAGTTTGGAGTTCTGTTTGATACCCGTTGTACCAGTCCCGTTCTGCTGCGGTTTTCGAAACCTTGCTGTTTGCCACCTGCCCTGACCGTCTGCCTGTCTCTGACGACGAACCTCTGCCGCCCATCCTGACCTCCTACCTGTCCCCGACTATGCCTCTGGATTACGATTCTGTACCACGCAGTACCCCGGCCGCCATCGCAAGCAAGTCACGTCAGGGGTAGCGATCTGGTAGCCTCACGCCGCAGCAAGTCCATCCCGCTTTGCGGCGGGCTCTGGTGAATACTGGGGGCTACTTAGACTCCGCTCCCCGGCATGGCTTAACTATCATCGCTTGCAGTGGTCCAACGAATCCACCGAACCATTACATTACATTACCACTGATCTTTTTCCTATATAGAGAAGGAACTACTCTTGATTGTATTCTATCTCCTATTAATAATAGGTCCAAAAATGCCATTTGATATGAATCAAATGAAAATGTAAAACACAAGTTGACATCATTAGTGTTTAAGTAATTAACAAAATCTGGTATGGACGTTACATCCCAACCCCACACAATCAGGAGGTCGTCCATGTAACGCCCATACCATATAACACTGCTGGAAAACGGGTTATGTACATTATATATGGCGTGGTGCTCCCACCACACCATAAATAAGTTGGCCAATGACTGGGATGCCGTAGCCCCCATAGGAACGCCCAATAATTGTAGGTAATATTGTTGGTCAAATTTGAAATAGTTATTACTTAACAGAAAATCTATACATTCTAGCAGGAATATACTTAGTTCTTCCCTATAACTACTACCTTGTAAGTGGAACTCCACTGCTTTTCTCACTAGTATTTGAGGAATACTGGAATACAGACTGGAGACATCCAGACTCAACCATGTGAAATTTTCTGACCATTTAAATTTAGAGAATATCTCTAGCACCGCAGTGCTATCTTTGAGATATCCCGGTGTTCTTTGGTTGCAGTTGTAAATCCACCCACTTATTTAAAGGTGCTGTAACACTATTAACGCTGGATACAATTTGACGCATATTAGGGGGAAAATCTCCCTTATGTACTTTCGGGACCCCATAAAATATGGGGACCCAAGGATTTTCTTTAGATAGTTGTTTTATTTGTTTTTCTGTGATAGTCCCTGATCTTTTTCCTTCTTTCAATAATTTATCCAATTTATCTTTAATCATTTTCGTGGGATCCATAGGCAATTTTCTATACGTTTTTTCATCTTCTAGGATAAGGGATATTTGTCTAGTGTATAGATTAGGGTCCATAAATACAGTGGTTTCCCTTTTATCCGCTTTTTTAATGATTAGATTCTTGTCCTTTAATTCTTTCAATGCTTTATATTCTTGATATGTCAAATTATTTTTTTTTTGTTGTTTTTTGTTTATCCTCTGATCTAAAAAATTTTTTAAATCTCTTTCCATGGTGGTTTGAAAAATATCCATGGCCTCCACTCTTGATTTACATGGGTAAAAAAGGGGGTTACCCTATTAAAAGGACCTCAACCTGCGTACCAATTCCACCCTCTTTTGTAATTTTTTAATGCCTGAGGGACTGCTTTGACCCAAAACAGTTTTTTACATTGCCCTTTTAAATTTTTTTTTTTTTTTTTTTTTAGAAAAACACCACATATAAATATGTGTACTGTCACAATTTACCAGAGACCAGCAGTAGATCCACTGATTCACACATAGGCTTAAGCATAGACCCATACCAGGAAGCAGAGTCTAAGGAGTATCCTGGTTTTCACCCTTAAACCTCTACAGGGGACTCCCAGGTTGCTATACCCAATGTGGTTACCCACTGTTACAGCCGATGCCCACATACAAAACCAGGGGAGCAGACAAAAGGCGTAGTCAGATGAGTCAAAGATCACAGATGACTTTTTTTGGGACTCAGAAACAAAGCCAAGGTTTGGGACAGGCAGTGGACAGATATTTAAGTCAGAAAATGAACCAAGGTCAATGCCTGGAATCAATACCAATGAATTACGCCGGAACACCAGGAATAACAAACAAAGATCAGGCACAACATGAACAATAGTGTACAAAGTTTACAAAGTGGTATGAAGGGCAAACAATTGTTAAAGCACTATCAGTATATTTCTTGCTGTCATGGCTGCTGAACACTTCCACATGTAGCTGCCCATCCTTTAAAAACACCCAATATTTCAGCCCACATCACCTAGAAAGAAAATTAAACATGCAATTTCTTTACATAAAATTCCTTAGAAAATTGTTTTTGCTTAATGCAAATATATAAAGTATATATGTATATATCATGCTTCTGGGAAAAGAGCTTAACTCTCCAGTGCCCTATTATTGGATGTAGCAGTCCTCAATTCACATGTGGCCCATTGAGCCTTGGAATGTAATAAAGGTTTAAGTAAAAAAGTTTAGTTCATTTCCAGACAGCTGTTTCAGGGTATTTGCCCCTCATCAGTGCAGATTAGAACTTACTGGCTTGCTAGGTGATGGGAGAGTGTGGCTCAGAAGATGTAATGTATCTCCTTGGGGAGAAGCACCATGGTGGTGTGGGAGGATTAAATCGCCATTTACACCTCATGGGGTATTTGCATATAACAAAGGCTTATATGAAAAGAGCTTAACTCTCCAGCTCTCTCTATTGGATGTAGCAATCCTCAACTCACATGTGACTCACTGAGCCGTGCAATCTGTGGTACCCCTCCCCAATGAAATCCATTACCCCTTCTTGCTGAACTTACTAAATCTGAGAGATTTAGTAAAGATATGACGTTAAGATTTTTAGCTAGATGTGTTTATCTGCCTTCTAAGATATTTAATGCAACTTTTTTTTTAAAGTATAACCTATGGGGTGCCTGTATTATTTCTGTTGGAAACTGTCTCTTCAGGAATTGATTGCTATAAGAGACATACTATTATCCTATCACACTTGTTTATCTTACTATTTAACTATTATTTTGATTTGGGTTGGCTAATTGATTCTTTATATTAGTGTCTAGTTGTCACGGACGCCCCTGCGACCACTGTCCCAGGTCGCAGGCGCGCCCGTGCCCCTGCTTCCAGCGGAGCCCCGTCCCGCACGTCGGGTTCGGGTTCCGTTCACTTACCCGGCCGCGCTCCTGCTCTGTCTGGCTCCGTCTCCCGGCGCAATGCTCCGCCACTAGGGGCGCGCGCGCCGCCAGTTTGAATTTAAAGGGGCAGTGCGCCGGTAATTGGTTCATTGCTGGGCACTGCTCCTATTTAGTCCGGCCACTTCCTGCCGGCCCTCGCCGGATCCTTGGTGTATATTCCCATGGTGAAAGTGTTCCAGAGCGTTCCTGTCTTGCCTTACCGTGTACCGACTCTCTGCTTACGTTTACCATCTACGAACCTTGCCGCCTGCCCTGACCTCCTGCTTGTCTACCGTCTACGAACCAGAGCCGCCTGTCCTGACCTCCTGCCTGTCCACGACTACGAGCCTGCCTGCCGTTACTGTACCTCGTACCCTTGGCCGCCACCGCAGGCAAGCCCCGCCAGTGGTAGTGACCTGGTGGATACCCGCCGCAGCAAGACCATCCCGCTTTGCGGCGGGCTCTGGTGAATACCGAGTACCACTTAGATTCCACTCCCTGGCGTGGGCTTAAGTCATCGCTTGCGGTGGTCCAGTGGATCCACCTCCAGACCGTAACAGTAGGATCCGGCCATGGATCCCACCAAGGTGCTGTTACCCAGCCTGATGGATCTGACGACCGTCATTGCCCGCCAATCACAGCAACTCGGTCAACAGGCACAGCAACTTACCCAGCTATCTACCATGTTGCAGCAACTCGTCACCGTCCAGCAGCAGCCTTCACCAGCTCCAGCGGTGGTTCCTGCCCCTACGGCTCCTGCGGTCCTGAGGGGTCCCAAGCTTCGCCTGTCGCTTTCATCTAAGTTCGACGGAAACCCGAAACTCTGCAGGGGGTTCATCGCCCAATGCTCTATGCACGTGGAGCTAATGTCTGATCAGTTCCTGTCTGAACGTGCGAAGGTGGCGTTCCTGGTCAGCCTCCTCGCCGGGAAGGCCTTGGCATGGGCTACACCCCTATGGGATAGAAACGACCCAGTGACGGCGGATCTACAGTTGTTCCTCAGTGAGTTCTGCAACGTCTTCGAGGAACCAGCCCGTGCATCCTCCGCTGAGACAGCCCTCCTAAACCTACGCCAGGGGGACTTGTCTGTAGGAGACTACGCGGTACAATTCCGTATTCTGGCTTCTGAACTGTCATGGAACGAGGCTGCTCTGTGTGCTAACTTCAAGAAGGGGCTCTCAAGCCGAGTTAAGGACGTCTTGGCAGCCAGAGACCACCCGTCTTCCCTCAGTGACCTGATCCGGTTAGCGACCCGCATCGATGTACGCTTCATTGAACGGAAGGAGGAGCTTCAGCAAGAGCGCCAGTCAGCCCAACCTCGCCGGTTTCCTCGCCTGGCACCGGTGTTCCAGGGAACTCCTGCGCCACAAACGCCAACACCCACCGACGAGCCCATGCAGATTGATCGGGCTCGCCTCTCTGAGCAAGAATTGGCCCAGCACCGGCAAAAGAACTTGTGCTCACTGT
>JAODAL010055305.1:0-24057 GCA_025379985.1 Phyllomedusa bahiana
AAATTTTTGAAAAAAGGTCATTGTGCTATTTTGTTTTTATGCTTATACTTTTTTTTTTTATAATGATGCCTTATATTATTTATTTGTGTATCAAGTAGTATCTCATCTAATGGACAGTTATTATATGTTTTTGTTATTGTAAAATTTAATAAAAATTATGTTTACAAAAAAAAAAAAGAAAGACAGCTTATCCTAAGTGTCTTCAACCAAAGGCTGACTTGCTACATGGTGTGTGGAGTTACCCTAACACATAGACTTACTGGGAAGCTTTTATAACATTGCTGCAGGTGAAGGGACGATTTGGTATCACCTTAGCTCCAGAAATCTTGCTTTTTCTCGATTTATCAACAATACCTGAACATCATACCATTCTTAATGTTTTTATTTTGGCAGCTAAAAGATGTTTACTCAGGGCCTGGTTGACTCCCAGACGCCAGGAGTCTCTGAAGTTCTTGCTTCAGTAAAAAACTACTTGGCAATGGAGAGAATAAAAGTGGAGCTCACCAAAACCTCCGAAACAGATTTTTTTTTTGCTAAATGGAATATCGTTATTTATAACTTTTTGAATGAGGAGGAGATCAAACTTTTAGTGACCCATTTTCAGTACACCAAGTCCCAAATTAGAAGGAGAAATTGGGGGCCCCACACTGGGTAAGTCAAGATTTTTGAGGAAATTAGAGCGCGGGGGACTGAGTCCTCTTTTTTGATTTATGGTGGTGATTTTTGACACCTATAACTTTTGGGGATCTGGATATATGGCCGGTTTCTTCTTGTGTATTCATAATTTCCCACCTAGACTATTGCAACATTCTTCTCTGTGGCCTCCCGTCTAGCACCCTCGCTCCCGTCCAGGGCCGTCTTAACACCATCATGGGCCCCCGGGCCGAGCTGTGCACTGGGCCCCCAAACAAACCCCAAAACACTTTGGGTGGGGTTCACAGTACGATTTTACATTGGTTCAAGGTATCCGTTTGGGTACCATGAAAAAAAGGTACTGGCAGGCAGATACCATACAAACCCATTGGGGATAATAACTATGCTAATTAAGTCCCGTAAATAAGTGTTGCAGTGAGAAATAGAGGGAAAGTATCCCACCAGGCTACACTGCTCTATTATTCCCTTGATTCTGTCGCAGTATCTGCCGGGGTACTTGTTTTCACAATATCCTGACAGATACCTCAGGCATGTACAATATCGTATTTTGAACCCTTTCCCTTTCAGGAAAATTATTGAAAGCAAACCCATAACAGTTCATGTGGGACAGCCCTCTTAAAGGGGTTGTCTTTACTACAAGGGTTGCTTTTTATGTTAAAGAACCTTGGGGAAAAACAAGTCACTTTGCAATATATGTCCATTAACAGTGTCCTACCTATTCTGAGATATCCCTTCTGTATGGGCTGCATCAGCTCCTCAGGTCGCTTATAGCTACAGACCTTGGTGATCTCTCCTGATAGGCTGCCAGCACTGGTTGCTATAGCTACAAGGGCCTGTTTTGATTTTCTCCTTTTAGGGTGCCAGCAATGGTACTATAGTCAGAAATTGTGTGAAACTTTTCATAGAGGTGCCCCTGGTCCTTTTAGCTTACGGACCCGTGTGATCTCTCCTGTTTGGTGCCGCGCTGGTCAAATATTTGCTACCCGACCCGTTAATTTTTTCTCATGATTTGGCTGTCGCAAAGGTCACAAATTTGCTTTTCAGGGCCTGGTGGGCCCCTTTCCCGGAAGGGGGTGGGCCGCAAATGGGGCACTATAGCTAAAGGGGCCTGTTTTATCTATAATGATAGGGTTTGGGCCGCCCCTGGGTTTCCTTTTAGCTTTCTTAAAATGTTTTTTTTTTCCTGTTTGGCTGCAGCACTGGGTTTGCTATAGTTCATTTTTTTTTTTTTTCCTTTTTCTAATAAAGGGATGGGCAGCCTGGTCCCCTATTTGCTTTCAGACCTGTTTTTTCTATGCTGATTTGGGTGTCAGCACTGGTTTACTAAAAGTACAGACCTGTTTTGATCTCTCCTGATAGGCTGACAAGGGACTGGTCAATTTAAACAAAAGGGCCTGTGTTTATCTCTCCCGATAGGCTTTTCCGCCCCTGGTCACTTTAGTTACAGAAACCCGGTTTATCTCTCCTTTATAGGCTACCCCGCGCTTTCGGAAAACAAAAGTAGTTTAGGGGCAACCCCTTTAAAACCCCATGCCAAACGGCACACTCATATAAAATATTTTGTATTAATTTCACTTTTTTTAATCTAGACTTTGAAAACTCTCTCGTTGAAATTTGTGTGTTTTGTCATGTATAATGGTGACCTCTTGTCTTCTCTTTACCTCCTTGTTTATGGTGGTCGTCATTCTGAAGTCCCTGATGGGTTCAGCAGTCAAGGTGCCATGTCTGACTGCACCACTCCAAGCCATTTTACTTTACCCCTTCCCGACATTGGGTATGCATACGCCCTAGCGGGATGGTTGACTTCCCGGCAAATGGACGTATGCATACGCTCCTGGCGATTCGCGCGGGCTTGCGGGCGAGCCGCGGCGCGATCGCGGCATGGAACCAGCGGTAAATTACCGTGGCTTCATGCCCTATCACCCCCGGCCGGAGTGAGCTCCGGCCGCGGGTGAAAAACGCATCATTACCGAGCCTGTCATGGCCGCGATAATGATGGCCGCAGGCAGGATGGAGTGAGCTCCCTCTGCCTACGATCGGCTAGGCAGCGGCACAAATGCCGCTCGCCCGTCTCCTACCAGACTCCCCGGATGCTGTCTGAATGCATCTGGTGTAGTCTGGTGACGTCACCATGCCACAAAATGCTTGTGGGCATCGGTGTCACTAGTTGCATGGCGACCTATGCACAGCAGTAATGCTGTGCACTGATCGCCTCTTCAAAACAGCATCTAATGAATTGCTTTTCCCCAGTGGGGATTTGCAGTTACAAATCCTCCACTGGGGAAAATTAAAAAATGTGAAAAAGTTTAAAAAAAAAAAGTAAAACACAACAAAAAAAATAAAATTAAAAAACACATTACACTGCCCTTTTCCCCTTTACAAACGCCAATCGCCCAAAAAAGAATCAAAAATAAATAAAGTACCATATTTGGATCGCCGCGTGCGTAACGATCCACCCTATAAATCTGTCAAGTTAATTAACCGTATGGTGAACGCCGTTAAAAAACAAAAACAAAAACAGTCACAGAATTGCGTTTTTGTGCATCCTGCAGCACATTAAATGGACTAAAAAGCGATCAAAACTCATATAAAACGCAAAGTTGTACCAATCTAATACGTCAGTTCAATCCGCAAAAAAAAAGTTCTTACACGTCTCTGTATACGGAAAAATAAAAATGTTAGGGATCTCTGAAGACTGCGATGCATAAATATTATGTAACACAATAAAACACTATTTGTTTTTTTCTTAAAAGTGCTTCCAAATTAATAAAAACTATATAAATAGTGGTATCGCCGTATATCGTATCGACCCTGTGGGGGGGGGGAAGTTAAAGCTAACTGGTCATGCGATAGACTGCTCGGTGAGTGCTGTGAAAAATGAAAAATAAAAAACATACTTGGATTGCAGTATTTTCATCACTGCCTTCCAAATAACGGATTAATACTGATAAAAAAGTCTTGTCCCCCAAAAATGATACCAATAAAAAATGTAAACTCATCCGCAAAAAACAAGCCCCTACACAGCTCCGTACACAGAAAAATAAAAAAGTTATGGCTCTCGACGATGGCGATGCAAAAACGTGTTTTTCCTTTTTGAATAAAAGTTGTTTTTATTGTGTTAAAAGCCAGTAAAAATAAAAAAAAATACATATTGGGTATCGATGTAACGTTTCGACTGATGAGTAATCTAGCATGTCAGTATACTGCACGGTGACCGCTGTTAAAATAAAAATAAAATAAACACTACCAGGAATGCTGTAGTTTGTTCAAAATGCCTCACAAAAAACCTTAAAAAAAGTGATCAAAGCGGCATATGCCCCCCATAAATGGTATAATAATAACGTCAACTCATCCCAAAACAAACAAGCCCATAATCAGCTCCGTATAAGAAACTGGAAAACGTTATGGCTTCAGAAAACAGGACAACATAAAAAAACGCAATTTTTTCATAGACCTATTTCTATTGTTGTAAAAGTAATTAAAAACATAAAAAAACTATATAAAATCTATATCATTGCAATTTGTACCGACACCCTAGTAAAGATATCCTATCATTTATACTGCACGGCGATACGTTGTAAATTGAAGCCCAAAAATCAATGGCGGAACTGCGTTTTCCCCTCATTTTCATGGGCCCAATGCAAAAAAAAACAACTTTGGAACACCTGTTGCACCCAAATGCACATTACACCCCTAGTTGAGATCTATGAGGCGTGCTGGAATCCAAAATGGGTGATTCTGGAGGGTTTCACCTGTTCTGGTATTTTGGGGGCTGTGTAAATGCGACATGGCCCACCAAAATCTGCGTTCCAAAAGCCAAATAACACTCCCTCATTGTACGCCCTGCCATGCGCCCAATACTGCAGTTTAAACCCACATGTAGGGTATTGGCTACTTGGAAGATAATTGCGTAACAAAGGGTTTTGGGTATTTTTTACCAGGATGCTTGTAAAAAATTATAAAATTTTCAGCTAAATGCCAAGATTTTGGAAAAAAATGTTTTTAATATTTTCACAGCCTTACGCTAAAAATTTTTGTGTGACACCTGTGGGGTCGTTATGCTCACTACACACCTGGATATTTCCTTAAGGGGTGGGTAGGTGTTAGTTTCCAATTTGGTTGAGTTATTTTTTGGGGGTTTATTAATTTTTTGCACCTTTGGTGTCCGCAAAACTGAAATGGCCCCCTAAAATAAAATCGTAATGAAAATGAGACCCCCAGAGTCCAGTATGTGCTCCTCCTTTCTGGGGCTTGTGGTTGAGCCAAATAAAGCACTAGGGCACATATTGGGATATCTCTGAAAACGGCAGAATCTGGGATTCAATATTAATTTGCATTTCCCTAGATCACATTTACGTATTCTTGTGATAATGAATAAAAATTGAAAAATCTGCAAAAAAAGTAAAATTTTGAAACTTCAACTTCCACTTTGCTTTAATTCCTGTGAAACACTAAATGGGTTAATAAAACTTCCTAAATGCAGTTGGTTGAATACTTTAAGGTGTAGTTTCTTAGATGAGGTCATTATGGGGTATCTAACATACAGGTCAATCAAAAAGTCACGTTAGAAACTGGACTGGTCCCTATAAATATGTGTCTTGTATTTTTGTTGAAATTTGAATAATTAAACTACTAAATTTCTAAGCCCTAATTGTCGTAAAAAATAAAAAATGACTATTTAAAAAAATTAGGCCAAAATACAGAGAATATGGTAGATGTAGTTATAAACTTATTTTGAGTGGAATAACTATCTGTAGCCTTACATGCAGAAAAATTTTGAAGTTTTAAATGGTTAAATTTTTCAAATTTTTTCACGATTTTTTGATATTTTTCACAAATAAACAAGCATTTTTGGACCCAAAATTTCTTACTTTCTTTAATGCACAATGTGGCACGAGAAACATTCTCTGAATCACATGGATAGGTTAAAGTGGTCAAAAAGTTTTCTCACAATAAAGTGGACACCATGACAGATTTCAAAAATGGGGCACTCTGTCAGAGAGGCCATCAACTGGCGCCGGCGGTAAGGGGTTAAGGTGGTGAAGTCTGACAATGCACCTTGACTGCGGAACCCTTCTGGGACTTCAGAAATGACGACCACCATAAAACAAGAGATAAACAGAAGGACCACTATAAATACTTATTTTAGGTAGTGGCTGGTGTCCGGGGGCTCTAGGGTGGCCAAACACATGAAACTGTTATGTTACTGATACTCCTGTAAGTGTGTACAGAAGTCCCCAGCTGAGCCAGTGTTCACACTGAACAGATGACAGATGACTGTCCCCTCTTGTCTCATTTGTTGTTTATTGTAGACTTTCCCCTTTCTGCATATAGATGATTATATCCAGTGTGTACTGTGTGTGTGTATATATTTATATAATATATATATATATTATTATATATATATATATATATAATATATATATATATATATATATATATATATATATATATATATAGTATTTTATATACATCCTTACATACATACACATAGCTTTAGACTGTTTTGGGCTTACCCGGAAATTTTTTGGGGTTTATCAAATCAAATAAATATGCAGAGTCCAGATCCCTGCAGCGTCCAGTGCAGACCTGGACACTCCCAGAGCACAGTAGAGCTATATATGTGTGTGTGTGTGGTGTAATATAATATTTATATATTTATATATATATATATATATATATTCATATTAGACAGTAATATACATACACACACTGGATATAAAAATCATATATAAGTTTACAATAAACAACAAATGAGCAAGAGGGGACAGTCATCTGTTCAGTGTGAACACTGGCTCAGCTGGGGACTTCATTTGTATTCACTGATCTCCAGGTCTTATCAGCGAGGTGTTTGGAGGGGGAGGTGATTAGTTTGGGTGATTAGTTTGAGTGCTCTGGACCTTGCAGGGACCTGGACCTGGACATTGCACAGCAGAGCGATGTATTTATCTAAGGAGCTGTCAGCAGCGGCTACTCACACTGCTTACCGCCTTCTCCATCTGTCTCCGCTGTGGTCAGTTTGAAGGAGCAGGAGCTCACGGTCCCGACCCCCCTCCCCCTGCTAAGCACAGTGCAGGAGCTGGCAAGGAGGATGGCTGCACTCTGGCTCCTGCTTTTCTTCAATGCCGGGCTGTCCTGCCTGCGCTGTGAAGAGTAAAGTGCAGGCAGGAGCCACAGGACACAGCAATAGCCAAAAAAAAAATATAAAAAAAAAAAAAACCCCAAAAAAAAAAAAAAAAAAAAAAAAAAAAAAAAAAAAAAAAAAAATTACAAATAAATAAAGGGCCACGCATCGGCACCCACGGAGCATCGCTTGAAGGCCGGCCCCAGCTCTGGTCTGGACTGCCGCGCTGCCCCTTCCTGTGCTGCAAAGAGCATATCATGCCAAACTCTCCCGTTTTTTGGCGGGGCGGGTCACGCTATTTTGGGGTCACCTACCGCCCTCCCGGGGGAGTTGGCTTTCCTCCGCCGCCTGCATGGCGGGGGGGTTCTTTAATATGGCCGTGGCGACAGGTAGCGCTAGTGCGTACTTCTGGCGCCGCGGGCCGGTCATACAGGCGGGTGATGCGCCGCTGGGCCAGCTTCTCCCGCACGTGAGTCTCGCTGTGCAGGGAGGTGGCAGGAGGGAAAGTTCTCTCCTCCCTCTCTACTGTATGTCCGGCGCCGGTGTTGTGTGCCGCACATACAGGGTCAGCGGCGCTGGGGAAGTGTACGCGCGGCCTTGCAGGGGTAGTACGCGCGGCTGGCTCTCACTTTCCCTGCGCGATGAGGAGATCGTCCCGGAGCGGCCGTGTTGGCAGGAGCCTGGTGAGTAAGTGGATGTTATTGATTTTTTTTATTAGCTATATGGGGGCTATGCCTTGGCAACAATGGGGGCTCTCTGCCTGGCAACAATGGGGGCAAGACCTGGCAACACAGGGGACAGCTACCTGGCAACAGATGGGGCAATACCTGGCAAACAATGGGGCACTACCTGGGCAACAGGAGGGGGCACTAACTGCAACAGAGGGGCATCTACCCTTCTGGGGGCAACAGAGGGGGCATCTACCTGGCAACAAGGGGGGGCACTACCTGGCAACAGAGGGGGCATCTACCTGGCAACAGAGGGGGCACTTACTGGCTATCATTGGGGGCACTTTTACCTGGCAATCAATGGGGGGAACTACCTGGCTAACAATGGGGGCACCTACCTGGCAACAATGGGGGCACCTAACCTGGCTAAACATAGGGGGGCACCTACCTGGCTAACTATGGGGGGCACCCTACCTGCTACAGAGGGGGCATTTCGACTTGGCTACAAGGGGGCATCTACCGTTGGTAAGGGGCACTACCTGCTTGATGGGGGGTTACTACCTGGTCTATAAGGGCATCTACTGGCTTTCTTCAAAGCCGTTTATGCAGTTAGGTGGGAGTGGGGTGTGGCTTTTTGAGAGGTGCGTGGCATACGAACAGATGGGCGAGTCCATGCTGTTTCATTTTTCAAAAGTTGGCAACTATGGCAAAGAGTAAAGTGCGCAGGAACAGCGCAACAGGGTAGCGCGGCAGGCATGTATTCACTGCCACTGGGCAGGGTAGGCAGCTGACCGACGGAGCCCCTGAGCCTACCTGGCCCAATGGAAGAGACGGCCCTGCTCCCGTCCAAACCATCCTCAACTCTGCCGCCCGTCCTATCTACCTCTCTCCTCTTTACCCCTCTGCCCCTCCCCTTTGCCAAGCCACTTCACTGGCTTCCAATTGCCCTTCGAATCCAGTTCACAGGTTAGTAACTACAAGGTTATCTTATCATCTCACCTCCATAATATATCTGCCCATCTCTAGAAACTCCACTCTCCAAAATCTCGCTCCTCACAGGAACTCTTTCTCTGCTCTCCTCTTATCAGCTCCTCACATAACCGTCTCCAAGACTTCTCCCGTGCTTTCCCCATATTCTAGGGCTCACTGTCCTAACACATCAGACTCTCCCCCCACTCTCACTAGCCTCAAAGGTAACCTCGACAACCATCTCTGCAGGAGCCTATAACCCTACATTAACCTGTGTGGCAACTTACTCCCCCACACCTCCACAAACACGTCTACCCCTGACCTTCTGTCTCTTTCCACCTTTCTTGTAGACTGTAAGCCCTCATGGGCAGGGACCTCTCTCCCTCTGTACCAATTGTCAGTTACTTATCGTCACCTTGTAATTGTTTGACCAATGTTATTTTTTGTAGTTACCTCGAATATACAGCACCCTGGAAACAAGGGTGCTCTAAAATAATAATAATAATAATAATAATCTTTATTTATATAGCGCCAACATATTCCGCGGCACTTTACAAATTCGAGGGTAAACTTACAGACATTACACATTACAAGTACTTACAGATGAAACACAAGGTGTGAGGGCCCTGCGTCGTGAGAGCTTACAATCTATTAGGTGTATGGGTGTAACATACAGTAAGAAGTGTCCAAGTTTACATTGGTCCGGCCAATTGTTTCATAAATAGGGGGTGTTTCATGAAAAATGGATGAACCTGCCCACCAGACTGTACATCTATATACGATAAGTGCCTGTGAGGGCCTAGTGTTGGGAGTGACAAATGTGTGTGATAGCAGTTAGGATCTTGGGTAGGCCTGACTGAGAAGATTGTCTCAGGGCCGTCTAAAACTATGAGGTTGTGAATGTGGCGGATCGCCCGCGGTAGCATATTCCAGAGAACTGGTGCCGCAAGTGTGAAATCTTGGAGATGGCATGGGTGGTTGGATGATGATGGTGTAACCTGTTTTCAGCAGACAGAGCGGATGAGAGCAGGGTGGGTGGTAGACAGAGATGAGGGAGGAGATGTAGGGGGTGCAGCGCTGTGTAGAGATTTATGGGTGAGAGTGATGAGTTTATACTGTAGAGGCATTAGTATAGCGGCTGGAGAGAAAGATTAGCCTGGCTGCTGCATTCAGGATGATGAATGAGGGGAGAGTTTTGCAGAGAAGGGAGACCGATTTGCATGGGTTACGTAGTAAAGACGAGAAAGAATAAGGGCCACAATGAGAGTTTGACTTGTTTCCACAGGTGAGAACACAGACAGATTCATGGAGATGCTCTTAAGGAGCTGGCTGACAGGCGAGCAGGTGCAAGAGGATGGATATGATGGGGGTGAAGGTCAGATCATAGAATGTAATATAATCCCCCAGTCAGCGGCCTGCTGCCTAGAGAAATGGTCGGTACCACATACAGAACACAGAAATAGCAGGGGGGGGGTTGCGGACTAGAATGTGCTTTAGTTAATCTCGGAGATTTACGTGTTTTATAGTGACCACTCTGTTTTGCTTGATTTGTGGCACAGTATCTCTGTTGATATTTAATGTACTTAAAAAAAAATTTTAAAAATTTTTTAAAAACACCAAATTTAAAAAAACAACCCCAACTCCCACACCAATTAATAACTATTTTTTAATCTTTAACTTTACCAACACACCCCCAAAAAAGTTTTAAATAAACCAACATCCTACAAACACCCCTAGACAAACAAAAAAAACAAAAATGCTTTGTTGGATCGTTTTTTTGTATTTTTGTACTGAAAACTTTAATAAATTTACAGTTAAAAAAAAAGAAATAGCAGGGGGGGTTGGTTTACTAGATGGCGGAAAGGTCAAGAAGTTCTGTTTTAGTGAGGTTTAGTTTCAGATGGAGAGAGGATATGATGTCAGAGACAGCGGACAGACAGTCACTGGTGTTTTGTAGGAGAGTAGGACTGATGTCACGGGCAGCGTCAGACTGGGTTGTCTAGGGCTCACAGGTGGAGTTGACTGTAGGGGCTCACCAGTTGAGCTGTTTCTCAGCCCACCGGTGGAGGTTATTTTAGGGGCCCACCTTACAGCTACTGTAAATGACTGTAGATGCCTCCTATACTCTGTCTCTTGGTTCCTACCACTCTTTCTCTGCTTTTTTGTCTCTTCTGAGGATGTATATGAAGTTAAGAAGCAACTTTAGGTCTATCATGCTCAGTGGCCCACCGGGGGTTTCCCCTATTCCCCTGTGGGCCAGTCCTAGCCTGTCTTCCTCAAAACCAAACAATTACGGAGGAGTGTATAATTGGGTATCATCAGCATAGAGATGAGTACTGAAGCCAACTTCTGCTGATGGTTTGTCCAATGTGGGCTGTGAACAATGAAAAGAGGAGAGGACCTAGAACTGATCCCTGAGGAACTCCAAACATCAAGGAGGTAGAGAGAGGAGGTGATATGAAAAGAGACGCTGAAGGAGTGATCAGACAGATAAGATGAGGACCAAGCGAGAGTGGTGTCCTGGAGGCCAATGGCACTGAGCATGCTGAGGAGAAGTTGGTGATCAACAGTGTCAAATGCTGCAGAGAGATCCAAGAGAAGCAGCAACGAGTAGTTACCCTGAGATTTTGCTGTTAAGAGGTCATTTGAGACTTTAACTAAGGCAGGTTCCCTGGAGTGTAGGGTGTGGAAACCTGATTGCAGAGGGTCAAGAAGAGAGTTAGTAGAGAGATAGCGGATTAGGCTAGAGTAGACCAAGCATTCCAGGAGTTTAGAGATTAAGGGCAGATTAGAGACTGGTCGATAATTAGCAGCGCAGGACGGATCCAGAGTTGGCTTTTTTAGTAAAGGGGTTATGATGGCGTGTTTGAAGGAAGATGGAAAGATCCCAGTGGAGAGAGAGAGGTTACAGATTGCAGTAAGGTGAGAGAGGACAGCTGGAGAAATAGACTGGACGAGGTGGGAGGGAATGGGGTCAGTAGAGCAGGTGGTGGGGCGTGCAGACAGGAGAAGCCTGGACACTTTTTCCTCTGTCGTCAGGTCAAGGGCTGAGAGTAGATTAGAGGATGTGCGGGAGGGGATGGGATGGGTATTACTTGGGGACTGAGATATGTTTTGCCGGAT
This sequence comes from Phyllomedusa bahiana, assembly GCA_025379985.1. Lineage (NCBI taxonomy): Eukaryota > Metazoa > Chordata > Amphibia > Anura > Hylidae > Phyllomedusa > Phyllomedusa bahiana. The sequence goes on from JAODAL010055305.1 coordinate 11,539, forward strand.
ATTTTCAATTTTCTCTTTGAAGTGAGTGGCCAGGTCTTCAGCACAGAAGTCAGTAACTGGGGCCTGAGCTTTAGGCCTTAGGAGTGAGTGGAAGGTGCCAAACAGGCGTTTTGGGTTGTACATAATAATAAAAAGGCTACATGTCTCTTTTTCTGGGGCTCTGGTGAAAATTGTAATAATTCAAATTGTTTGAGCTGTTATTACTATTGCAGGCTTTGATTCTGCCTTTATTGTTCGGATATATGGACTTACAGGACCCTGAGAGACTTCCATTGGTTTTGAGATACATGATTTTATATGTTGATAAGTGCTGGTTCTCTCTCCTTTTTTTTTTTTTGTTGGTCCGTAGCTTATTTACATTTATATTTTCCTCTAAGTCCTTATTATTTTTGTATTAATGGAAGATGCGAGACCTGGATGTAATGTACTACATTTTATTTGTTAACTACTTGTCAATATTTTTCCTGTACTTCAATGATTCGTGTATTTTATTTTGTAAATTCTTATTACAAAAATTCAATAAAAACATGTTTAAAAAAAGTTATTAACCATGAATTACAAAGCTTTCCATAACCTCTCCCCTCCATACATCTCTGCCCTAATTCCTGCACGCAATCTCCACTCCTCACAGGACCTTCTTCTCTGCTCTCCCCGTGTCAGCTCTTCACACAATCGTCTCCAAGACTTCTCCCGTGCTTTCCCCACACTCTGGAACTCACTGCCCCAACACATCTGACCCTCCCCCACTCTCATTGGCCTCAAAAGCAATCTGAAAACCATCTATTCATGAGCCTATCACCTACAATAACCCTGCCGCCACTGTGCTACTCCACAAACATGTCTGCCCCTCACTTTCTGTCTCTTTCCTCCTCCTTTGCAGATTGTAAGCAGGGGTGTAACTACCGTGTTAGCAGATGTAGCAGCTGCCCTGGGGCCTCGGGCAGCTGCTACCATGTCTGCTACCCCGGTATTTCGGCTCCTGCGCCCACAGGCAGTGAGCAGAATAGTTCACTGCCGGTGGGCACGGAGCTCTGGGGGCCAGCGCATCCTGCCTCTCAGCACCTCCGGCCCGAGCATTCAAAGACATGCCTGCCCGTCTGTACCAGTTGTACCTGATTCGGTAGGGAATAGAGCTGACCCCTCCGCCCTGTGTGCCCACCGAGGATTAGAATTTACTTTTCTGTCTCATACTGGGGACAATTTTATGGGAAGACAAATAGTTTATTAGAGAGTTTTGTGTTTGTCAGTCCAGCGACGGCTGCTCCTGTAGATAGATGGCGTCACACCCTGGAATAAAGCATGAAGCCGAGCAACTGATGTCTAGTAGTCGTGGCCGAGTGGTTAAGGCGATGGACTAGAAATCCATTGGGGTCTCCCCGCGCAGGTTCAAATCCTGCCGACTACGAGGAAGATTTTATTTTATGCAGAAACCTAAAAACCTGCAACATTCACATGTACAGGAGCCGGGGAGCCTCATGGCCGGAGATGCTTAACATGGATGATGGGGGTAGTAGTACAGCATGGTGGTGGTGACCCAGACACTGGGAGGTAATGCTACTTATATGCTGTATAGTCAATCACTGTCACAGTAATATGTAGGGGGTGCTGTTATTATGGCACAGATACAGTATAGAGTTTATAATCAGGCGCTGTATGACCATCCACCATACAGGGGAGCCCATAGATGGAGCCGCTGAGATCTGGGGGTCGGTGTCCTCCCCTCTCACAGTCCTCCCATATGGTCTAGTGGTTAGGATTCCTATACACAGTGTTGCTCTGACACAGCCGTCCTGCACGGACATCAGGGCAGCATGTCATGACACCTCACCCCGGCACCCCTGCTGCTTCAGTCAGTGGCCATCAGTGCTTTAGAGTGTGCACTGAGCATGCTCTGAACTGCTGCATTGTGGGAGCTGTAGTTTTTATTTCAGGGAAGATGCAGTCCAGTGCAGCAGATAAAACTACAACTCCCATAATGCACTGCAGCAGGAAGTGATATTGTAGAGGTGTGATCTGGAGGTGGAGAAGCCGTCTACAGCTCTGGATGTGACTGGAGCAAACAGGGTCCTGGTTCCCCTCAGTTCTCCAGAGCATGGAGCTAATAGGAGGCTGAGGTTATAAGTCAGTGTGGTCGCCCCTCATGATCGGCTGGAGGTGTCTTTTAATTCCAATTTTTAGGAAAGGTGAAATGACCTCACCCCTCCTCCCCCAAAGAAAAATTGCGATTTTGTAAAAAAATTTCTAGGGTGCTCAGCGTTTGCTAAACGAATATATTTTAATAGATTGGACTTTTACAGATGCAGCCACACCAATCATGTGGAACTGAGGGTGAAGACAGCGGCCGGCTGCTGCGGATGATGAGTCTTCTCCCTCGTCAGTCAGACTTGGAGATGAAGCTGATCACAGAAGGAGCGTCCTTTCACCTTGCACATGAGGACTAAAACTAGATTCCTGTCTCAGAAGAGCTTTGTCCTGTAAGGTTGTCCTGATCAGAGACTCTTCCCATTAGCATTCATGTAAACAATGTGCCCCCAGCAAGTGGTCAGTCTGGTATATTGGTCACTGCAGCCACCACCATCAATATAGAAACCACCCCTCCCCCATATACATTGGGAACAAACAACCTTCTAATCGCTGCTTCCTCTACAGTTCTCCGCTCTACCAGCTGAGCTATCGAAGGCTTGTGGCTGGAGGTCACCTCTTCTCATCATCTCTGGGATATTCTACATTTCCAGGTAACTCTGTAACTAACACCAAGAAGAATATAAAACCGCGCCCGATCTGTATATTGTGCACTAGGGAATAAGATGGCGACAGAAAATACTGCCAGGAAGAATTATAGGGGGAAAAGTATGAAAAAAATCCAGCTTCCCATACCGGGAGTCGAACCCGGGCCGCTTGGGTGAAAACCAGAAATCCTAATCCTGCAAGTCGGGGCTCCTTTGTCTGACCAGAATGATAAATCCCATTCACAGGGGTCATTTAGAGAATTATAATGCTGGCGACGACAAAAAGTGATTTCTTAGCAGAGGATGGTTTCGATCCATCGACCTCTGGGTTATGGGCCCAGCACGCTTCCGCTGCACCACTCTGCTGTTGATGGGAGGAAGGTGCTTAGGAGAAGCCTATGGAGCCTTACTCTGTTGTCAAGCCACCTGCGAAGAAGAAGTGTCGACAGTGTTACCCGTCAGAAAATTCAGCAGCGTAGCCTTCTGTCGGCGGGCTTAGTTTGTCTTTGTGCCGGCAGTTTTATTGTACTTTTCCTATTTTTTCATTTTCTTGTTCAGAAGTTCATCTGAGAAATATGCCATACCAGAAGCCAGCAGGAGAACAGGGAGAGGTATTTTTTTTTAATCAAACATCCTCTATACCTACCTATATACCTCCAATGGGCCAATATATCTTGCTAAAGGGGTCTATATATCTAGTTACAAGGGGCCTATATTCCTACCTACTGGGGGACTCTATATCTACCATCTGTCTTTATACCTACTTTCTGAGAGTCTATATACTGTTCTACCTACAGGGCCCTGTATACCTATCAACCTACCTAAAGGAAGGCCTACATGCCTATCTGTTTAATTTGGGTATACTTGGTTAATATTTTAGGGGTGCTCTACCTACCATACAGGGACATAAAACAAGATTAAAACTGGGTGCCCAAACAGGAGTCCCATAGCAGTCCTGAGTTACTTTTAATGTTAGGGGCACAAAGGGGTCATTATTACGATTTGGGGCACTATGGATGAGGAGTTTGTAAAAAGGTGGTAAATAGTAAGGAAGTGCTAGAAAAGCGAGGAGTCAGAGATATTTGTGTGATAAATTCTCCAGGGATGATTCGTGGCTGCAAGAAGTCAACATATCGGTCTGGATTGGATGGAGAAGAAAAGAGATACTCCCATCAGAGAAGATGTCTCCTGTGAGTCCCTGAATGTCGGGGGTTATTTTCCTTCTGTGTTGGATCAGTGCTGTATTCACCGTCATGTGATGTGACCGGAGTCAGTGTCTGACCACTGTATGGTCTCTGTAAGGCAGTGTTGTAGGCAGGGGTGTAACTAGAGAAGCCAGGGCCCCAAAGCAAACTTTTGGATGGGGCCCCCTACCCCACCCCCTCGCCTGCCTCCCTGACCACGAACATTTACCAGGACATGCTGTAAGATAATGTAGATAATACAAGGGGCAAATACCTCACCATACATGTCACCATCATACTGCTACCAAACAAATCCCACTATACCAAAACCAAAATTACCAATAACGCTACTACATGAGGACCTGATTATACCGCCAGAACATGACCACAAAGTGACTGAATAATACCCCTACACTATTACTGATTAGTACACAAAGACCAATAGTACCACCATATAGTGACCATAAAGTGGAAGACAGGGCCGCCATCAGAAATTTTGCCCCCCCCCCCTCCGGCCGACCCAACCCCCTGCTCCTCCCCATCCCCGGCAGTCCCAACAGAGCCCCACCCATCCCCCGTCCAACCAATATCGCCACCCCGGAAAAATAACAAATAGTTTTTGGGGTCACAAGAAGAAAAAATGCAATTGTCCATTGTTTTTGGATTTAGTTCTCGCTGGGTTATACAAGGTTCAACAAATACCTCCACATATCACCATTATAGTGTTACTGGCAAAGCCAGTATACCCTGACCAATATTGCCAAGCAACAATATATAAATTCTAAATAATACCGCCACCTATCACTACCATATACTGACTAGTCCCACCATAATGTTATTGACTAAAACAGTATACCAAGACCAATATCACAAAACAACAACAATATACAAGCACCTAATAATACCGCCATATCATCACCACATATCTCCAACATAACAATACTGAATAATACCGCCATACTGTTAGTGATTATAAACAATCACACCAAATCCAATATTTCCTCCATACAGTGACCCTATAGTGGTAGATACCAGGTACACAGATGCTTTGCAAATAGTTTATGTCACGGGTGGTCCCGCGACCCCCGCCCCGGATCGCGGGCACACCCGTGGTCACCGTACGAGCGGCACCGCCGCCCGCATGACGGGCGGTGGGCGCGCTCACCCGGCCGGCCCGGCTCTCCCCTACTTACCCGGCCGCGCTCCTGTTGCGGTCTCAGCCTCCCGGCGCGCGCGTCCCCGACATCTAAGGCGCGCGCGCGCCGGCACTATGAGATTTAAAGGGCCAGTGTACCGGTAATTGGCTATTGCCGGTCACTGCCCTTATTTAAGCCTGCCCCTTCCTGGGGCCGTTGCCGGATCTTTAGTGCCATTGTTGCCTTTAGAGAAAGCGTTCTAAGCACTTGTTCCTGTTTTACCGTGTACCGTACCTTTAGCTTCCGTTCCTTGACCACGCTTCTTGCCGCCTGCCCTGACCTTGAGCCTGTCCACGACCACGAACCTGTGCCGCCTGCCCTGACCTTCTGCCTGTCCCCGACTACGAGCCTGCCTGACGATTCTGCACCGTGCTATACCTCGGCTGCCACCGCAAGCAAGTCACGTCAGGGGGGACGACCTGGTAGACTCCCGCCGCAGCAAGTCCATCCCGCTTTGCGGCGGGCTCTGGTGAAAACCGGGACCTACTTAGATTCCGTTCCCTGGCGTGGCTTAACACCACGCTTGCGGATGGTCCAGTGGATCACTTTACATCCGGGATACGTGACAGTAAGATCCGGCCATGGATCCCGCCAAGGTGACCTCTTTCCGTATGACGATGGACCTCACCGCCATTGTGGCTCAGCAGTCAAAACAGCTCGCTCAGAAAGCCCAGCAACTCGGACATCTCTACGCCATGATGCAGCAGCTGCCTGGGACGCTCAGCAAGCAAACAAACCGATCCCGTGGCCCCCGCTGCTCCCCCGGTTCTGGCTCCCAAGCCCGCTAGGTCCACGGCTTCGTTATCTATGCGACCCAAGTTCGATGGGGACAACAAGGCCTGCAGGGGCTTTATCACCCAATGCTCCCTGCACATTGAGTTAATGGCAACCAATTTGCCTGTCAGAACGGCTCTAAGTGGCGTTCGTGGCTAAGCCTTCACTCTCCGGAAAGCCCATGGCCTGGGCTACCCCCTCTGGGACAGGGACGATCCAGTCACAGCTAACTGGTTCATTCTCCTCACGAGTTCAGGAGCGTTTGCGAGGAGCATTCACGGGCTTCGTCTGCCCCGAGAACGCCTTTGCTAATCTACGCCAAGGGGACTTCCTCTGTAGGCGAATATGCCGTACAGTTTCGCACTTTGGCCTCCGAGTTATCGTGGGAATTGAAGCCGGCGTTGATGCCACATTCAAGAAGGGCCTCTCCAGCCGCATCAAGGATGCTCTATCCGCCGGGATCTCCGTCTTCCTTGAGTGACATTTCTCCCTGTCAGCAGCCACTAGGATTGACATCCGTTTCTCAGAACGCCAGGAGGGAACTCCGGAAGGAACGGGAGCAGCTAGAACCCGTCGTCTTTCCTTCGTCTGGCCCCAGTATTTTCAAAGGCCGCCTCAGTTGCCCACGCCACCTCCGCCGATGAGGCCATGGGGTGGATGGGGCCCACCTGTCCTACTACTGAGCTAAACAGAAGAGTGAGGAGAATCTTTGTCTGTACTGGGCAGTGAAGAACCATTTCCGCAGATACATGCCCACTGCGCCCTAAGCGTCCCGGGAAACTGGGCGCACCTTGGATACGTAGGAGAGGCGTCCCTAGGTGTGAGCAAGCCCTCTCCTCGAACTGACTATTGCCCGTGATCGTCAGGCAATGGGCCTGGTAGCCCACGTTTCGGCTACTGCTTTTTTTTTTTTTTTCCTGGACTCTGGCTCTGCCGGAAATTCTCATGACGCTGCCACCTGGTATCCCAGCATACCTCCCTGTGATACGCCTGGGATGTTGAAGCCCCTATACATCTCCGCGGTCTGGTGGTGAAAGATTCTCAAAGATCCAATTCAGTTCCGAACTGAGCCCATGGTCCTTCATATAGGGGTGCAGCAATTAGGAGAGGAAGGGGCGGTAGTGGGACTACCCAGGATGTCCTCCTCGTCCATTCTACTGGGTCTCCCACGTGGCTGCAATGCACACAGCTCCCGTGCTCGATTGGCAGTCGGGCGAAGTCCTAAGTTGGGGTTCGGGTGTTGTCAGTCTCGCTGTTTGGTGGCACCCTCGCCACGGTCGCTTTACCGCCTCTTCGGGGTCGTCTAAAGCCTCTGACGGGCCTTTACTGAACCTTACCAAGCCCTTTCGCAGACGTCTTCTCCGAAGAAGCAAGCTCGAGACGTTAGCCGCCTCCATCGCCAATTACGACTGTCCTGTTGGATATTCTGCCCGGGACGGTCTCCTCCAGTGGCAGGGTTTACCCCCTGTCGGTACTGAGACCTTGGGCGAACTATGTCTTCCATATATCTAGGAGAATCTCCAGTGGGGGTTTATCCGCAAGTCCTCCTCCCCAGCTGGGCCGGGTTATTCTTCGTGGCTAAGAAGGTACGGTAGTCTGCGTCCTTGCATAGGACTTCGACCGGCCTCATCAAGATTACGCTAATGGAACCGCTTCCCCCCTGCCATTGATCACGGAACTTTTTGACCGTCTACGAGGTGCCAAGGTCTTTACTAAAATGGAAACCTGCGAGGGGCTTATAATCTCATAAGGATACGTGAGGCGCGACGATTGAAGTCCGCTTCAACACCCGCGACTGGCACTTGACGTACTGGTCATGCCCCTTCGGGCTCTGCAATGCCCCGGACGTCTTCCAAGAATGCGTACAACATGACATATTCCGGGACTCCTGTACACATGAGTCGGTTGTGCTTATCTTGAAGACATTCTGGTTTTCTCCCGACCTTGAATCCCATCAAGTTCACCCAGTGCGCAGGTACTCAGACGTCTTAGGGGCCAAAGCCTCTATGCCAAATCTTGAGATGTGCCAGTCCATTCCATCAGCTCGAGCATACCATTAATCGGCCTACATCATTTCTGACAAGGGACTAAAGATGGACCCCGCGAAGTTGTCTGGCCGTCTACAGTGGCCGCGCCCCGTGGGTTCCGAGCATAAAAGATTCCTGGGGTTCGCCTAATATTACAGCAAATTTATACCACATTTTTCCTCGTATGGTGTCCACAATAGTGGCCTATTAAACACAAGAAGGAAACGGCAAAATCCTATGTTCTGGCAACCAGCGGCTGTGGAAGCATTCTCTAATCTAAAATGTGATTCGCCATCTGCGCCAGTGCACTCTCCTCGGCCAGATACTGAACAACCATTTTTTCTCGAGGCTCGACGCACCCTCCTCGGTGGGGGCACGGGGCAATACTCTTACCAGAAAGGCCCCCAAAGGCAAAACCCCTCACTTGCGGGTTGCTTTTCTTAATAGTTTTTCCTCGGCCTGAAAGGAACTACTCTATCGGCGACTCGGGAAATTGCTGGACATCAAAGCTGGCTCTGGATGAGTGGGCGGTATCACTTGGAGGGGGTCGTCACCCTGTCAGCATCTTTACCGACATAAAAATTGCTGTATCTTCCAGAACTGCCCAACGCTTAAACTCCCACGCCAGGCTCGTTGGTTCCTCTCTTTTTCTACTCCGCTTTTAATTTTATCCAATTCTTTTTTCGCCCAGCGGAAACGATAATGTACCAGGCTGACGCCCTTCCCGTGCTTCGATGTGACTGGAGACGAGGTCCACCCACGGCATATTATCCTCCTGTACGGATCTTCTCTTGCCGCACCAGTAGATCTACAACGCATTCCTCCCGGCAAAGAATTACGTCGTCAGCTATTCGGCAGAAGATATTGTCGTGGGGTCATTGCTTTTTTTCCCTTTCTCCCCGTTATGGCGGGGCCACCCAAGGAGCTACAGTGGTCTGCTCTCTCATCTCCGATTCTAATGGTGACCGAGAGACTAGCCCAGGATGTTCGTGAATTTGTGGAGGCCTGCGCTTCCTGTGCACGGAAAAAGTCTCCTCGTCATCAAAAAACGGCAGGTCTGCTCCTCGCATCTACCTATACCCAGACGTCCTTGGACACTTGTGGCCAATAGGTTTTTACACGGATCTCCCTCATTCGCTGGCAACACCGTGATACTGGGTGGTTACTGACGCCGATTTTTAAGATGTCCCACTATATTCCTATGCCGGGCCTACCCTCTGCTCCTCGCATTGTCCAGGTGCTATTTCTTTTTCAATTTTTGGCTTGCATGGGTTCCCTCGGAACATAGTGTCGGACCGTGGCGTGGCACTTTGTTCCAGATATGGCGTCCCCTATGTAACCCAACTACTCAAATGAAACTGGACTTCTTCTTGGCCTCCACCCTCAGTCCCAATGGGCAGGTAGAGAGAGTAAAACAGAAACTAGGTTGCTACCCTGCGAACACTTTGCTCTCCGAGAGCCAGGATGATTGGTCAGATCTGTTGCCCTGGCCGGTGTTCTAATATAACTCATTGGACCTGTCGGAATATGCTGGTGCTGCTCCTTTCTTTATAGTCTAGGGGACATCACCCGACCCACCCCCCCCCTTTCTGTGCCCTCGGATGTGTCCTGCTGTGGAAGAGCTGGTCAGGACCTCCACAAGCTATCTGGAGACAGACTCGCCTTTCGCTACTCAAGGCCTCGCCCAGCACCAAGGCTCAAGCCGACAAAAAAGCGAAGAACCATCCTGCCAACTTTTTCTCCAGGTGACAAGGTGTGGTTGGCGGCTTAAATATATACGTTTTCAAGGTTCCCTGATATAAGTGGGTCCCGGTGCCTGGGGTCCCATTAGAGGTGCTCAACGCGCAATTAAACAATAGCATTACAAGCTAGCTTCCCCCCACCATGAGGATTCCCGAACTCTTCCATGTCTCCCTTGCTAAACCAGTCGTCCTTAATCGCTTCTCTCGGGTACTGGCTCCTCCAACTCCTGCGGCCGACACCACCGATGTCTTTACGGTTAAAGGAGATTCTTGGATATGAAGACGGTTCAGAGGGGATGCGATTTTTTTCTCATTGACTGGAAGGGGTTCGGCCCGAAGACAGGTCCTGGTGAGCCAGAAAACAATATGCTGGATCGGGCTAAATTCAGAGGTTCCCTTTCCGGGACCAGAAGGAGGGGAAGGCCCCGAAGGGGGGTGTACTGTCAACGGGTGGTCACGCGGTCCCCCGCCCCGGATTGCCGGGCACACCCGTGGTCGGCCGTAGGAGCGGGCACCGCCGCCGCATGAAGGGCGTGTGGTCGCGCGCGGCATCACCCGGCCGGCCCCCCGCCCCCCCCCCGCTCCTCATACTTACCCGGCGCGCTCCTGTTGCGGTCTCAGCCTAACGGCGAGCGCGTCCCCGACATTCTAAGGCGCGCCGCGCGCAAGCGCCTGGCCACTATGAGATTTAAACGGGCCAGTGTTACAGCGTATAATTGGGCGTTTTGACCGGTCATGCACTCTTATATTTAAGACTGCCCCTTCCTGGGGCCGTGCCGTATCGCTTTAGTGCCATTGTTCCTTTACGAGAGAGAAGGCAGTTCTAAGCTTGTCTGGTTAACGTGTACCGTTCCTTTAGCTTCAGTTCCTTGACCACGCTTCTTGCCGACTGACCCTGACCGTGAGCCTGTCCACGACCACGAACCATGTGACGCCTGCCCTGACTCTTCTGCCCAGCTCCACCAGACTACGAGCTGCCTGACGATTCTGCACCGTGTATACCTCGGCTGCCCCCGCAAGCAAGTCACGTCGGGGGGACGATGGTAGACTCCCGCCGCAGCAAATCCTTTCCCCCTTTGCGGCGGGCTCTGGTGAAAACCGGGACCTACTTAGATTCCGTTCCCTGGCGTGGCTTACACCATCGCTTGCGGTGGTCCAGTGGATCCACTTCTACATCCGGGTACGTGACAGTTTACTTACATTTATAGCCAAACAGGTGACATCTTGTCTGAGGAGTTGTTCACTTTCCCTTTTCTTCTCTATTCGGTCCAGACCTCCATGATGACTTCCTCCCTCCCCACTCGCCCTGTAGAATTTACAAACAAAACCCGAGAAACCCTTTCCTTTTTAAAAAATATTTTCCAAATATGCCACTCCCCCCATGTCAAATTCCCCTCTATAATGGCCCCCAAAAGGTAAAATTACCCCCCGATAATTATGGGGGTCCCCGCAGTCGGTATGAGGGGACAAAAGGGCCCCCGGGCGGTAGCTGGCACCCCAACCCCGGGGAGTAGTAGGTAGCTTTGGGGAGATGTGGTCTTCGGGCCCCGGGCGGTGCTTAGGGGTTTCCCCGTAGGTTCAATGGGGGCCCCCCGTAGCTTGGCCCCCCCTGTAGGGGAATGGGCCCCCTTTTAGGCAGAGAGACCACCCCCCTTTGATTAGGGCCCCCCCGAAGCAGAATAGTCCCCCCGTAGATTGGGCCCCCCGTAGGGGAAAGTCCCCCCCGTAGACAAATAGTCTCCCCCCCCAATCTTTGGGGCCCCCCGTAGGCATGCACCCCCCCCATTTAAAAAGCCCCCGTAGGCATAACCCCCCCCCGTCATTAAGGCCCCTTAGGATGTTCCCCCCCCCCAGACATTACGGCCCCCTGTAGGCATTTCCCCCCCCCCCCAGTCATTAAGGCCTCCTGTAGGCATAGTCCCCCACCCCCCAGTCATTAAAACCCCTGTAGCATAGGGCCCCCCCCCCCCCCAAAAATTTAGAGCCCCTGTAGGTATATGTTCCCCCCCCCAATATTTAGGCCCCCTGTAGGTTAGTTCCCCCCACAATATTTAGAGCCCCCTGTAGGTATAGTCCCCCCCCTCCAATATTTAGAGCCCCCTGTAGGCATAGTTCCCCTCCCAATATTTAGAGCCCCCTGTAGGCATAGTCCCCACCCATAATATTTAGCCCCCGGGAGGGAAGTTCCCCCCCAATATTTTGGCCCCCTTAGGCAAGTTCCCCCCCCCCAAATTTTGAACCCCCCCCTTAAGTTTTTTCCCCCCAACCCAATATTTAGGGGCCCCCTTTTAGGGTTAGTTCCCCCCCCCTTTTAGAGCCCCCCGTAGGTTAGTTTCCCCCCCCAAAATTTAGGCCCCTGTAGCAAAGTTTTCCCCCCCCCCAAATTTGAGCCCCCTTAGGCATAGTTTTTCCCCCACCCCGTATTTTGAGCCCTGTAGGTTTAGTTCCCCCCCAATATTTTAAACCCCCGTAAGTATAGTCCCCCCCCCCAAAATTTAGGCCCCCCGTAGGTTAGTTCCCCCCAAATTTAAGCCCCCTGTAGGAAAACCCCCCCCCCCAATAAATTAGAGCCCCCGTGGCAAAGTCCCCCCCCCAATTTTAGACCCCCTGTAGGGATATTCCCCCCCCCCCAGTATTTAGAAACCCCGTAGGATAGTTCCCCCCCAATATTTTGAGCCCCCGTAAGTATAGTCCCCCCCCCCCTATTTAGAGCCCCTGTGGGAGAGTTGCCCCCCAATATTTTGAGCCCCCTGAGGTATAGTTGCCCCCCAAAATTTAGACCACCTGTAGGTAAAGTCCCCCCCCAATTTTACAGCCCCCGTAGGTATAGTCCCCCCCCCCCCAAAATTTAGAGCCCTCCGTACTAA